>OZ005651.1:212710241-212972741 GCA_963930645.1 Salticus scenicus | reverse complement strand
ATAAATGGTTTCATATCCCCTTTGTTGAAAAAGTTACCTTTTATTTACAGATTTAAAATCCCACAAGATCACTATTGATGCAACTTAAAGTTCGAAAATATAAAATGAAAAAAAAATAAAATAAAATACAATAAACTCTCACGACCTAAAATAAAATTTTACTTTTGTCTGATCATAATCAAAATAAAATACAAAATATATAAATTTTAACCAGAAAACTTTATTAAAATTGTTCGAATTTTATTTTAATTTTAATTAATTTTAATTTTATTTATTTTTAGATCAAATGCATAAAAACTTTAAAATAAAAAAATTTATTTAGGAAGATTTGAGAAACTGAAACTTAAAATTCTCGTGACCGCTGTGTTTAACTCTTTTTCATAAAAAAGCAACCTTTTTTAAAATTTAAACAAAGTAGTATTTTTGAAAAAAAAAAAAAAAAAAAAAAAAAAAAAAAAAAAATATTTTTAATTCTTTCGATTAAAAACCAATGTTATCTTTTAGGACTGGAAGAGGCATACAAGATGGCTGAGTTAACCATGGAACGAGTAAAATATTTGCCTCTCATGATGGCTGGTTGCGTCTTAGTGTCTGTATCATTACCTTATATTGCATCGGTAACATTACAGAAAGTGCACATGTTCTTGCCATACATAAGGTAAGATCTTACATCTTTCAAAAATATTTCTTTTTATTATTCTTCAATCTTAAGAAGTTGTAAATTTTATGATATGCAAATCATAACTCATAATTTTCCATTGCACCAAAACACAATTCTATAATCAATAATTCATAAAATTTTAACAGTCAGAGTCATCTAAGCTTTTTTTAAACGATTGTTTAAAGTTTTTTTTAATCGTATCATATACGCACGCACACACACACACACACACACATATATATATATATATCTTCATATTTGGCATTTTGAATAATTTAATTAATCTTTGTGAAATTTCTATATTATTTGTTGGCACCCAAAACATACTTTTGATCCTACATATTCATAAAATTAGCTTAATATTAAATATTCCATCATCTTTAACATTTAAGACGATTTTATATTTATATGAGTAAAGAGAACAGATTAAAATCTAGAAAAAATAATATTTAAAGTAATTGGAAAGTCGGAATTTTTCGTATATAATAATAATAATAATAATAATTCATTACAATGATCAAGCACCCGGAAGGAAGACGAGAATTAATGAAGAAAGAAATACGCATGGAAATGAAGTCTTATACAAGGGAAAAGATATTTAAAAATTTAGTGTGAATTGTTTCAGAAACATTGATGCTTGAGATCATATATAGCAAATATAATCAAAGAATAACAGAAAAAATAATAATAACTAGAAGGAGCAGATATAGCTGTGTATATGTGTAGTAACGTAGAAAGACTGTGTTATATTTGACTGAATAATCTCCGAAACTTTTAGATTACTAACAACGATAGTTTAGTAAGAAATCAACAAACAGAATCGATTTCACAAATCTCATAGTGTAAAAGTCCTTTAAATCTCACAACTATCACTTTCAGCAGTCTCTTTTTAATTTTAAAAGAAAACGACTCTATAAAACTAAGAGATGTTTTAAAACAACTATAGAACTGAAATAATTCATTTTCAAAGAAATAAACAAATGTCATATATTTTTTCATATTAATGAAAACGAATTACTAATCAGAACGTTTAAGGTATGTATATTGTATAACTTTTGTTTTATTGTATATATATATATATATATATATGTGTGTGTGTGTGTGTGTGTGTGCGTGCGTATATAAAGATTTTCGCCTTCTTTTTATTAACACAAGTCAGAATTTCTATTTTCCCTCCACAAATTCATTATGAGTTAAGATGCTACACAGACGCTGTAAAAAATGTCAAAAATATTCTATTGAGTTAAAATTTGTTCTTTGCATAAGTAATAATAATCTTTTCACACACATTGTTTTCAGAAACAAAACAAATTTATCATTAAAATTTAGTTCATTTTGATAAATTATCCGGCCAATTCACACTATTGCTATAAAATAGACATAACAGAAAAGTTTATCCTTATATCACCAGTTTTTTTTATGACCTATATAACTACAGTCCCATTAGTATAACAACTATTTTTTGAAAATTGTTGAAGCAGAAAGCATCCCTGTATCAACTACTTCTAAATTCGTTAATTAGTAATAAAAAATACTAATGATTTAGTAAAGCAATTACTATTCTATTGCAAAAATTAGTGAAGAAAACACTAAATTCGATTTATATAAATAATATAATTTGCATAATATTATAGAAATTTTGCACTGCATAAGTACATTCATTTCACGAAGTTAAGCGTAATTCGTATAACTTGCAAAAATCTTACGTTTAATATCAATACAGTCGTTAAGAAGATGCTTCACTTAATTTGACCGACAGTCTAACCTTATGTTATTCCATGGAGATTTTTTTTTAAATTACCCTCACAGCATAGTTATCCACAGTACATCTTCAGAATGTTTCTGGGATGTCTTTTCATCCTGAGCACATCTTGAAGAAATCCTGGGGAGAAAAATGTGCTGTTAGGGTACTGACTACCTAATGTATTTTTTTAAATTCTGTTTTCACATTTAGAAAATTCACAATCGTTAAAATGTTACTCGTTTTTCAAAAATTATTATTATTATTATTATTATTATTAAATATTTAGTTTTAAAGCTCTAAAGTGTAAAAAACTAACTATGAACATTTCTTGCACTTTATACCTTAAAAATGAAATATTAAAAATTTAAAAAATCAATTTTTGGAAAACGAAAATCATATTTAAACGGCTGTGAATTTTCTAAATGTGAAAGCAGAATTTTAAAATATATGTTAGGTAATAAGTAATTCATAAAATAAAATTCTCCATAGTTAACATGGGGTTAGACTGCCTGACAAAATAAAAGTATCTCCTTAACAAAAAATATTACATCCGCACAGAAAAAAAATAAATAAAACTCTGTTATATTACAGAAAATTTTTGGCAGCAATGTTGCCAGAAAATATCCGTGCGATAAGCAAAAAATTCGTTCTTAAAAATGTTCTGTAACAGACCAATACCGAAAATATTCGTACACAATGAATATTTTCCGTAGGATACATTGTAAAAATTCTAGCATTAAATAAAATTCTTCATTTCTACCAAGAAGGATCGTACCAGAGTCCACCGTATAGTATGCGACGATATTACCTCGCAGCCGCGAACGCATAGTTTAGGCTGTAACTTAGCACTTTCCAATCCTGATTTAATACCAAGTTCTCTGTATCCAAAACAGGAAAAATGTGTAACAATCAAATGAAATCTGCATCAATGGTTGCAGATTGTTTGGTTACAAAAAAAAAAAAAAAAAAAGTTTCTTTTGACAGACTGAAATGTAATTTTTCACTTAAATTTTTGCAATTTTAGTAATCAAAAATTTTCTGCAGGAAAATTAAAGAAATATTCTATTTTTTAACACTTTTTTTTTTTTTTTTTTTTTTTTCAGTGCGATCCTATTTTTTTTTTAACTCTGCAAATCAAGCAGAAAATTCATTTGAAAGAGATTCTGCATAAGTTAAAAATTTGTTGTAGCATTAAATGTTTTGTTAATGAAACTGTAAATAATGTATTTAATACTTAAAAAATCTCTTAACTTTTTTCTTTTTAAATATATGAGGGAAATTATTTTTTTTTTCTTTTTCTTTTGGCTCCGCATGTGTGTAATAAAGCAATGGCGCATAAAAAACCTCATGCAGGGAAACCCTGCTTAGAGCATGTACTACATGTAGAACAGGATGAAGAGATATTTTGCAAATCCCCTGTGTTCAACAAGTTTCATTCTGGAGTAAAACTACTTGTCATGTAATATGGAGCTTTTAGAACAAACTACTCATTCAAATAATATTCGAAATTATGGAAATCCTATGTACCACCCACAAATTTACGATACCATCTTAGACTGCAACGTAAGTTTGTTTTAGTCATTCTGCTTCAGTAAGATTGAAAAGATGGTATTGAAAGCTAAATTTTTCCTAACCCACTTTTTTTTTCTAGATAACAAATTTAATATTTTCTTTTTATGAATTGTTCTCTTTATTTACAATCCAACAGCATCTGTATTTTATTCCTACGTAGATTTCTGCTGCAAAAATCTACTTAGCTTTGTTAAAAAATCTACGTAAATATTCAAAGAAATAACAATTATGTCCTCGCAGCGAGGACGCAAAATTTAAGATCCAGCTGCAAAAAATCATCCCGGAAATGTTTTAGCAAAAATTTACGTTTATAACATAGTAGAAAAGGTTGTTTTTTTTAACCTTAAAATTTAAAATTTCTTTTAGTTTAATTTACTTCACGCATACCGGTGGCAGTATAATTTAAACGTTCCATTCCAAATTGTCTTGCGCCGCAAAGGGTTAACTATCAGCTTAATAAGATTCACCTAGAAAATGACTATTAACGCATACCTGCTGTTTAGAATACAATTATGTTAGTTTTGGTATAAATTATCACAAGATTTTTTTTTTCCTAATAAACTATCCAAATTTTACGTTTTTACCCAGAGTCAATGACGTAGATTAAAGTTTCATGAATTATTAACAATGGGGTTAAAAATTTCCTGTCTACTTTTAAAGGGATATAGTGTGAATTTTCCTCGAAAAAATTTTGCAAACGCTTTTCTAAAACGAAAGCAATTTATATCTAAAATGGATGATGAGAAACAAATCTCTTATTTCTTTTCGACAATCTGGAATGAAATCTGGTTTTAAAAAAAAAGAGTTTTATCTACCACTTAATCTTGAAAACTAAACGCAAAGTCCTACTACAATTTTCAGTACTAACCCCAATGTAAGTTTACAAAGTCACTTGTTGATAAAATCGCACATTGTATCAATATTATTTTAATAAATAATTTTAAGACATCTAACTGAAAGTCTAATAAACGCTTCCTTTAACTAAATTCATTAGTTTATGACAAATAAATTTTAAGTATATTTTATTATTACTATTTTACAATACATTAGCATGAATATTTTTTATTTCAGTTTAAAATGAATCGACCTTTTTCGTAACAAATTATCTTTCTGAAACTCTGTATACTAACTTTCGCTATTAGAACTTAACCTTATTTGTTATAATAAGTGGTTTAAAACGCATAATACGAGATTTTTTTTTTTTTCATGTTTTCATTAAAAAGAAATATTACTGAACTAGAAGTCTCTTATCAAAGTATATTTTATATTTTCCTTTCCTTTTATAATTATACTGCGGGATTTTTAAGTTTAACATTTTTCTGATATGAGTACTTTTTTTTGGAGGAGTAGTTTTATAACAAATTTTAGCAATGTGTCAGTTTTATTTCAATCCACATTACTTTGCTTGTTTATCAGTTTTTAAATAGTAACTTTTTATAAAATAAGGTAAAAAAAAAAAAAAAAAAAAAAATCAAAAACGATTTCTCATAAATATACAACGGAATATGAATTTTGAAAACACTTTTCTAGAAAATATTAAAAATTTTATTTATAACTAATACTTTTAAAGGCAATAGTAATAATTTAAAATTTTGAAATATCCTTTCATAGTTAGATACTATTTTAAATTATGTGCTGCTTATTAAGAAGAAAATTATTTTTTAGAGAAAATTTGAACATACAGAAGAGTATATTTTATGCATTTTTGAACACAATAATGATAACTAAAATATGTAAAAAAAAAAATAAGCACAATTATATACTGCTTTTAAATAAAATTCTAAGAGCATTTTTTATTTTTTAATCATACATAAGTTTAATAAAATATTTCTTAAAGCATATTTCAAGCTAGAATAAACATTAAAAAAATTCCATTATTAAATGCAACAACAAATATTTATGTCTTAAATGAAAAGTTTAGTTAAATTATTTCGCCTCTTTTATAGCTGTTACTTTCGAAAAGTATTTGAGTATATTTCATTGAGATACAGCTCATTAAAATTTCGCGCATCCAATATCAAAGTTATTTGAGAAAAGTATTTTTCACAGTTCTGTTTATTATTACAGTTATAACTTTGTCACGCTTTTATTCCAATTTCATCTCTAGAAAAATCAGAAACATATGCTATCTTCCTTTTCCTAGAACTGTGTTCCAGAGGGTTAATACGATTTTCAAAATATTACTTTTCAGCAAGAATTTTTCTGAAAGTATAAGCATTTCAAAACTCTATGGAAACTACTCATTCGAATTTAAACTTCGGAGAAAGTTTAAACTCGAATTTATTATAGTCAGAATATTTACTCGTAGTTGTTTGAATTTCATTTTATTTTGTATGTCAGTTATATTCTGTTAATTATATTTTGTGTTAATTATCTTATATTCCTTAAAATTTGTTAGTTATTCAGAACTGTTTGGAATAATAAAATATGTTTGATAAATTTAAATTGCTTTTCAATTTCGTAATAACTTTATGTCATTCCCGTCTTATTTATAGATGCCTTTGCACTAAATTATTTAGAATGCTTTCTCTTAATTACTTCCAAGATCATGCACAAATGAAATGTTCATCAAAATTTTATTTATGATTAAATATTTCCCAAATTATGTAGTCTTGATATTTTTCATCATTATTATTATTATTTTTTTTTTTTTTCAATATGCTAAAAATTTTTTTAATAAATAAATATATTTTATCTTTTAAAGATGATATAACGTAAAAATAATAATCAAAGTTAATTCCGATTATGACTTGAATATCTGCAAAAATATTTTTGGAATATTGCCTTTCTATTGTGTTAAACTTTATGACTGATTAAATTTGTGATTATAATTTGATGTACACTTTTAGAAATGTGTACTTTAGTAGAGTGTTTAAGATTTAAGCATATATACAGTCGGCAGCAAAATTATTGAAGCGCACGTCCACACTTTTCCCATACACACACACAAATATACATATATATATATATATATATATATATATATATATATATATATATATATATATATATATATATATATATATATATAGTTTGATCGCTAATTTTTATTATCAACTTACTTTTTTATAAACAATATAAGACTAAGATCGAGACTCTACAAATATTTACTTAACAAAACAGTATTAGGTGCTCATCTTTTAAGTAGGAATTATTGCTAGTGCTTCAATAATTTTGCTGCCGACTCTAAATGTGTGTATACGTACGATCCACTATTTTCACTCCATTGCTGCATGTAGTCCTGCCCCAGACATTCCCACTTTATACATACATAAAACTGCAAGAAAAAAAAAATATATATGTATATATATAATACTGTTTATCCAAATCTACATTCATAATGATTAAAAGCTGCGTTTATAAATTAATGTAAATAAGGAGTTTATTTTAATTTTGCTATATAGGTATAGAGATTTTCGTTTTTATCACTAAAAATTCAGTCAAATTAGACTAATGAATGAAACTACATCGCAAAAATATCAAATTATAAGTTTATTTAGTTATTTATTTATTGTAGAAAGATTACTTGATTGCTTGAAAAGGTATTGATTGCTCTATAAAGCTTTATTATTGTAAATCTTTTAAATTATATATATATATATATATTTGCCAGTATTAACTTTAACTTACCAAGTTAAATATTATAATAAAAAATCTTCCTATCAAGATATTATTTTAAATAGATGTTCATTACTTAAAAAATACAAAAGCCTGCCTATATATACGTTAAAAGAAATAAAATAAAATGTTGAATTAGTCATAATTACTTTATCTGTAAAATGGTTCTAGAGCTTATTACTCTATATGCATGAGTTACAACAATAATGATAATAACTTGTTTTTTAATATTGTGGACTATTTTATATTTTATAACAATTGCTCAGAAACGTGAAATTTCTAATATCTGAGGAAATCTCTGTTGAAAATAAGTCAAAAAATTTACCTTTCTGATAAATATTTTTGATACGATTTCTAAAGTAACAAGCAAGTAAATTAGAAAGTGGAAATGAAACTCGAAGAGTCTGTTTACTGTAAAAAACTAGATTAGAAAATTATAATACATATTAAAAAACAATCCCATGTTTTTACTATTCTCAAATAAAGTCTTCTTAAATTTGTAGCGGAAAATATATATCCTATTTTCAAGGGCTTTAATTCTTTGTGATATTTTTTATAATTTATTTTCTTCTGATGAAGTCGCATTTAAAATTGAAATTATCAAACAGGGTTTTTGGTATAGGAAAATTGATGCGCAGCAGAATTAATCAAATGTCTACGTCTGATTTTGATGCAGCATTAAATTAAATACCAACCATCTAATTTTTATTCTGTTCACGACGACAAATGTTAGTTAATGTCGTAATACGGAATATTTTTTTTTCTTTTTTTGATTAAAAAAAAAAGAGGATTCAAAAAACTTGAGCAATTAATATCAAAATAACACAGATACCAGCCATGCCTACTTAGTGTAAAGATAAATTGCATTTCTTTTACTTTTTCCTTCTCATACTTCTGTTTGCAGTTTTTTTTCTCAACGTTCTTTGAAGAAATGGTAAAACTTGATTTTTGGAATGGAAATATTGATATATAAATAGGGTATTTTATTTAGAGCAAAGAAATTAATTTAACAAGAAAAATAAAGTCAATGTATCATATCTATAAAAGTGGACATTGTTTCCACACATATATGCACAAAAAAAAAAAAAAAAATCAAAATGACAAAATTTGTAGATATATATTTTACATGACCTAATTGCAATAGTAATAATAATAAAATGTTGGGGTCTTAAACTACTTTTAAATGATTGAAAGTAAAAATTGTCGTCGCGTTTGATACGTTCTTATAAATACAGCCTGGATGAAATTACTTTTAAAAGTTTAACTTATTTATTTATTTATTTTTCATTTAAGATTTTGTTTTAAATCAGGTTTCGGGTCGCAATAAATGCAGATTAACAGACCTGTATAAAGTCAAATTGAATGTCCTATTTTCAATTTGATAAACACTGCAAGAGCAGTCATTTTGACTGTTTTAGTACTTTCAACCTAGATTTTTAAAGAAACATAACAATTTAGAAATTCAGAATTTCTTGAATTTCTCTAAAATTTTCCAAAACTATTTGTGCCAATTATGAATTAAATTAAAATTAGCAAGGTTATTTCGTTATAACTAGAAGCGCCGCAAGCAGTCAAATTGGTTATGTATAAAAATAGGTGTGAGCGATTTCATCTTAATTTCAAACCCCCTCCCCCATGAAAAAAAAAAAAAAAAAAAATTCTATCAGTAATGAACAAATGAACATTGTAGAGGATTAAAGAGGAAACATTATTTATTAAATTCTAGGAAAATTTTGTTATTTCCAAAATCCAGAGGAAGGATATAATAGATGTAGTTAAATATACATATATATCCTGTTACATACCAGTACAAAAACCCTTGACGGGTTAAAAGTTTGTGACGCAGCTACTTTATCGCTATAAGAATTTGAAATATGGGTCTTAAAAATAATGATATCAAATTTTAAGTGACGCTTTGCTAGTAGTTAAAATATACATAGATTTTCTTATTTGATCATTTGCTTTTTTCTTTTATTTATATTTACAATGCAAACATATTTTTAACTTCAAGATAAGACAAATATATAAAATATACTCTGATGCTTTTTCATTTGCATTTCAATTTCAAAATAACAGTTTTAAAAGGAATGATATCAAAATTCCAGTGACGCCTCAATGTCACTTTAAAAGATCTGTTTTTAGATTCCACTAAAATTACCTTTGTTTTGTCTAATAAAGTATATTTACACATTGAAACAGTGCTTTTAATTTTCAAATATATACTGTCAAAAAATCACACTTTCACTGAGTTTGCATTATAAATTGAAATTATTTATTTCAATAAATCGATTTGTCTTTTGCGTCACGCTATCCAAAACGGTAAGTAAAATTTGTGCAAATGTTTTCTTTGCATCACACTATCTCTTTGCACACATTTTGACTTAGTTGGGTACTACGATACAAAGTAACATTAACATAAATTTTACTCACAGTTTTGGATAGCGTGACGCAAAAGACAAATCGATTTATTGAAATAAATAATTTCAATTTATAATGCAAACTCAGTGAAAGTGTGATTTTTTGACAGTATATATTTGAAAATTAAAAGCACTGTTTCAATGTGTAAATATACTTTATTAGACAAAACAAAGGTAATTTTAGTGGAATCTAAAAACAGATCTTTTAAAGTGACATTGAGGCGTCACTGGAATTTTGATATCATTCCTTTTAAAACTGTTATTTTGAAATTGAAATGCAAATGAAAAAGCATCAGAGTATATTTTATATATTTGTCTTATCTTGAAGTTAAAAATATGTTTGCATTGTAAATATAAATAAAAGAAAAAAGCAAATGATCAAATAAGAAAATCTATGTATATTTTAACTACTAGCAAAGCGTCACTTAAAATTTGATATCATTATTTTTAAGACCCATATTTCAAATTCTTATAGCGATAAAGTAGCTGCGTCACAAACTTTTAACCCGTCAAGGGTTTTTGTACTGATATCATTACTTTTTATAGGTTATTAATCAAAAGATTAAATTAAGTCCTTCCGACTCATAAGAAGTTTAGGTTGATTTATCTTTTCTTATGAAGTTGCCACCATTGTTTTCAAAATGGCAGCTACAATTTATTAATGGACTTGGTGGATTTATTAATGAGGGCTATGTATATATGCAGCTTTAAGCAAATCATTTCAAAAGTTATTGTGATAATTTTCAAGTGGCCACCATTTAGAAACAAAAGGACAGAGTGACTGAGTTGCCCAGTGAACTTATCAAAGACATTTGAATGATATATCAACTGCGCAAATTTGATTTGAACTGATTCAATATTACAAAAGTTATTGTAATGAAAAAAATGTAAGTGGCTGCCACTTGGAAACAAAATAGTGGAGCAAGTTGCCTAGCAAACTTATCCATGATATTTGAATTGTAAGTTCCCTCCCCAAATCTGATTTGAACCAGTTTAGTATTCTAAAAGTTATCGTGGTGGCACATTTTCAAGTAGCAGCCTGATTTCAAGTGGCTGCAACTTGGAAACTAAATGCTAGAACAAAATTCATCCAAGATATTTGTGTGATAAGTTCAATGTCCAACTTCAACTGATTCAGTATTTAAAAAGTTATTCTGATGATAAGTTTAAAAGTGGTAGCCTGATTTGAAATGGCCGTACTTAAGATATCGGTCATTTTGTTAAAAATGGCAGATAAAATTTATTAATAAATACTTGGTTGAGACCCTTGTGTGGTCAATGTAAGCATCAAAATTCAAGCAAATACAGTCTTAACTAACCTTTTTTCAATGTGGATTTGAAATTTTCATGTAGCCACCACTTGAAAACAAACTGCAAAGCAACGTCGTTAACAAACTCATCTAAGATATTTGTAAGATAAATTTGCTGTATAACTTTGGTTCAACTTTGAGTATTATGTCAAAAATTATCGTAATCACAAAATTTCCATTATATATACAGAAAAACGAAAAAACTCAACATTTTTTACATTTATACGACCATTTTTTAATTCATGAAATCAATGAAGGTAGTGAATCAACGAAGGCTTTTCTCGCTTCGCTGGTCACTATATTTTAAGGAAACTCTTTTCTATATAACTTTACAAAAAAAATAAAATTTAAAGAAATCATGAAGCACTTTAAAGCCCGCTTTGGTTCCCCGCTGCCTTCGGCAGCGACCCACTCATTCGCTGACTCTCAGGTGACTGTCCCTATTGCCTGTGACGACCGCTTACCAGTGGGCTTCCATTTGAGTGCTTATCAGATGACAGTTTCAAAAAGATTGAAGTAGTCATTTTATATTTGAATCCCAATTACATATGAACAACACTATATGTGGTGCATATAATATTTTCTTTCACGTTATTTTCTATATTTATTTTATTTAATCGATCAACCATAAAATGACAACAATTTCACACATAATGAAATATGTAAACCTGATCATGGTACAGGCAGCCTTAATGTAACTCCCCTTGGTGACTTTTCAATTTTTATCGTTACTTTAGACAAAAATACATATATAGATGAAGAAAATAATTTAGATTTTAAAACTTTGCATTTCGTCAAAAAACTATTTCGATAATATTTTAAATAGGGAACTGTTTTATAATTATGGTGATTCTATTTCATAATTGTTGATAATAAAGTTACAATTTTATAAGGAGAAAATATTTCAATGTATTCATCCACTGGACCACAAACAGTAAAATGTAAAAAGCAAATTTCTGATTGGCAACACTGCAAACAACAACAGTTTGTTTTGTTACCATTGCTTACTTTGCTTACCCTTGCTTACAAAATTATATTGCATTATTTTTAAAATTTTCTTTTTTTTTTTGTCTGGTAAAATCTTGGATTAATCTACATTTACATATATTATATTTCAGGTAGGAATTAGTATTTTAATAGTTTTATTTTACTTTTTATACACATTGTCCATTGTGAAGCACGTATAAACTTTGTACATTTAGCTTCTCAGTTTTTTTCAGCTTTTTTATGTTTCTGATGCATATTTGTTCTTTTTTTATACACTGAAGATTAAAATAAATATTTATTACTTTTATTAAAATATGTATACCATGAATCATAAAATAATTCATGACAAAAAAAAAAAAAAAAAAAATAATAATAATAAAAACATTAGCAGAATTTTCTGAATCTATCTGCAAAAAAATAAAATTTATCTTCAAATAGTGAAGAAGGAAGGCACTCCCTCTCAGGCCTAGCACCGTGTAGTCAGTCAGCCTTAATCCCAAACACAAACACACTCAAACCATGAAAGCCGAACCAAGTCTGGTATCACTAGGAATAATTGCAATTCATAAAATTAATTTGTAGATGCAAATTTTACATAAATTAAGACTATACAATATAGTAATCTAGAGCAGGGTGCGAAATTTCCGCTCACCAACTCGAGTGGAATTTTTACTGTGGCGAGTAAAAATTTGGTCAAGTTATAGATAGAATTCTTACACAATACGGTGACAGAAAATTCTTTTTATAGATTTAAATAAGACAAAATCTTGTGATCTTATAACCTCTCCTTTCTCTCTTCTCGGAGTGTTGAGTCTGTGTGTGCGCTGTCTGACGATCGCCCCAGCCTAGGAAAGGAAAAATGCTTAGTACATGCATAAAAGTTTTAATCTCTTCATCAGTTTCATTTCTCTCACTTTGATTTCTCCAAGCTGAGTGAGAACAGACGAGCAGAGAAGAGAGCCTCTTTGCCCGTCGCCCTCTATCCGAGAGAATAGAAACACGAAAGTTTGCCTATGCGATATTGGTGCATGAAAATGAGCTCGAGCCCTTTTAAAGATACTGCTTATTTTTATTTTGTTGAATAATTACCAAAAAGTAGTTCACATTCTCCAGTTTTTCATTGAAACGTCAAGGATTTGCGTTTGTAATGATTTGTAAGCAACGATTATATCAAAAAAGTTAATCTGAAATGGTTATTTCAAATGACAATAATGAACAAACTATACACACCGACATTCCGTCTGATTACAAAAATAAAATGGACAAAAAACACATTTCTGATGAAAAAAGTTAAATAAATACCGTATGCCGTGTATAAGCCGAGAATTTTTGGAAATTTTTCGGAAGCTGAAGTCGGGGGTCGGCTTATATATAAGAGTACACATTTTTAGGAAAAAACGTACATTAGAAACAATGATTGAATACATAGATTTTAAGCTTAAAAACTAATATAAAGTAAAATAGTGATATTAAACCTTATTTTTAAATAATTATCACATATAAAACTTTTAAATTAGCAATTTTAAATTTATTTCAAGAAACGCTCAATGTAGTCATGTGTGTTACATTTATTTTTTTTTTACCTGCCGGTAACTGACATCATCGGCAGATTGCACGAACGGAGTAACTACTCTGTCTGATTCAGAAATAGTATAAGAAAAACTTGAAAAAACAGGACTCCTGATCATATTTTTAATTTATACAATTAAATCATATCTGTTTAAAATGTTTCAAGGCTTACACTAGCAAAAGAAGTGGCAAATCTTTGTTTTTTTCATATAGAATTTTTTTTTTTTAAGATTGCCTTGAGGTACTGATAACAATACTCAAAAGTAGAAATATACAAAATAATTTAGATATGTCATAAAAATAAAAAATATGCAATCGGTCTTTTAATGGCTTATTTATGTAAACATCCAGCGGCTGCATCATCGACGTTAGGGTTAGGCCTCCCGGTATTACGGCAAGGCAACCATCGTTTTCAGCTGCTGGGACTTGTGTGTGCGAGTGCGTCTGTGCTAGCCTCCCTTCTGATAGGGTTGCCAGAGTTAAAATTATCGTCATTGGCGAACACACTGCGATCATTTTACGTCATAGCTAAGCAAAGTAAGGAATTCTATTGGATAAGCATGCATTTCGTGCAATTTCATTGGACAGATTATCCTGAAAGTTGTATAGATTGGCAATATACTCGAACTTTAAAAGAGTATTTTTTCAATTCGGCTTGTACACAGGTTGGCAATTTTGGGCAAATTTCTGCAGGGAAAAACATACTCTTGGCTTATATTCGGAAATATACGGTAAATAGGTAAATAAGGAAGCTTAACATTTCAAATAAAAAGATTTCAGGGGTCGATCCAGGTTTTAATTTTTGGGTCCCTTTTTTGTGAAAAACAAAAAATTTTTGTGAAATTTTTATTTGTTTTTGTGAAATGTAAAATATTTTTGTGAAAAAGTAAAATATTGTGTAAAACCTTCCGTTTTTACAATCACTTTATGTAATGTTTAATATCAATTTGATAGAGTTTCGTTGAGACAAATTAAAGCATTAATTAAAAATAATACTGAAAATATGAAAACATTTAATAAAAGGATCATTTTTATAAAACAAAATCTTGTGAAGGGACTCATTTTATAAATTTGAATTTTGTGAAGGGTCCCTTTTCATGGATTTGAATTTTGTGAAGGGTCCCTTTTCATGGATTTGAATTTTGTGAAGGGTCCCTTTTTATGAATTTGAATTTTGTGAAGGGTCTCTTTTTACTATGTGGAATTTTGTGAAGGGGCCGCAAAAGGGACCCAAATTTTGCCTGGATCGACCCCTGGATTTTCACAGAATATTGTTTGACAGAGTTTTTTTTCTTCTTTTTTTCTTTAATGAATCTTTGCATTTTATGTTATTAGATATTTTCATCTTTTTCAAATCTCAAATACAATACACTATAATGATTTTTAATTATAGATGATTATGAGACATGATGATATACGACACACTTTTAATATACCATAAAATTCCGATAGTAACCCCCCTCCCGATTATAACCCCCCCCCCTCTCTTACCTTTGGCGTAAAGGTAGAAATTAAGAAATTTGGTTGGTGGCCACTGGCCACTAGCCTTCATTTTTTTAGTGGCCACTTTTAAAAAGTTACTTGGCCACTCGCTGATAAAAGTAAAAGTAAAATAAAATTTTCTTTTCTTTAATTTTTTCAATGTTCAGTCTCGACAAATCATTAAGAAAATAATTAAGGTAGTCAACTTTTTGAAACTCATCCACAATAATACATTTCTGATAAATTTTAATAAATGAAATAGGAATAGATTTACATAATTTATACTATGAATGTAAGAAAATACTATTCATTACAAAATTCATATGTTTAAAATGCTCTTTTGGTTATATTATTTTATAACAGAAAAATTCTGATTATATTGCCCCTTCACTATCCTGAATGGTGTCGATTTTCTACTTAAAAAAGAAAAAAAAAAACAAAAAAAAAAAAAAAAAAAAATCTTTGATTCATGAAAATATGTATTTGTAAATAAAAAAAAATATTTTTTTAATAATACTTTTTTATTTTGCAAGTTTCTTTTTCCTTTTTTTTTTTCTTGTTACAAATGAATTATAAATTAATTTTTCTTTAATAATAATGAATTTTTAATAATTTGCTATTATAATCCCCCTCTCTAACTGAATTTAGAGAGTGTGGCTGTAGTCGAGATTTCACAATGAAATTGTAGCTGTCACTTTTTAAAAAGTTAATTTTGACAAATTTTAAAATTAGTAGCACTAATTCATCTTAAGGATAAACAAGATCTTAAGCTCAATCATTAAATGATAATTCAATAGAAAAAAAAAGAAATCAATTTTAAGATATTATCAAATTTGTAATTTAATGGTCTGTAGTATGTAGTACATCAGTGTAACTCAGATTAGGCATAACAAATTACATATAATGTGTCAAATGACGTTTTTAATTTTTCTGCGAACATAATACAATCGGAGTTTCAGCCGATTGATTATCTCACGAGCTTCCTTTTTGTCTCTTTCTCCCGAAAGTTGGCCGAAACTCTCATTTTGACATTTTTTTAAAATTAAAATCTAATACTTTTATAGAAAAATGGAAAAAAGCCATACGTTTTTTTAGTATATGAATAAGACTACCTGCCAATTTCCAGTGTTTACTGTTAAAATTGACTTCCGAAAATGTCTGTAAGTGGCGATGTTAGATTTGAGAAAGCCTGAATTCGAGGCGCACGGCGCGTTTACTGTGAAAACGCCGCCGCGCGATCCAAGTTTGCATTGGAATGGGGTATTCTGTAAAGAATGGGTAGAAGAATTTTAAGTGTTTACTATTAAAATTGACTTCCGAAATATGTTTGCAAGTGGCGAGGTTAGATTTTAGAACAGCCTGAATTCTTTGCGAGGCGCGTTTACCGCGAAAAAGCCGCCGTGCGATCCAAGTTTGCCTTGGAATGGGGTATATTTTATAAAGAATGGGTAGAAGAGAAGTGGCCACTGCAGTGGCAACCAAAGGCAATTTCTTTAGTCGCCACTTTTAAAAATCTAGTCGCCATGTGACGAGTGGCGACAGCTAATTTCTAGCTTTACTTTGGCAGCTAAGTTCGCCACTCTTTCGTTATTCCCATGAGCGTTGCAAACATACTTTTTTTAAATTCTGAAGTCTTATATGTTTATTTAGAAACTTTAATTTGCATATAACGTATCCAAGTATTATTTTTACTCATCTTTTTAAAAAAGTAAAATAACTCCAAATAAAAAAAAATGTGGTGTTGTTTACATTCTTTAAACTCCAAAACGTTAACTGCTAAATCAAAATATTCACCGTACTTTATTTGCTAATGCAAATGTAAACAAACATGCAGCTTTAGCATAAAGCAATTTGTTATGTTTATATTTTCAAAATCAGAATGAGGAACAGCTATACGATAAAATAAGCCACCCATTACTGTTGCCAATGTACAGCTTACCACATGAGTCGATAGTGCGAACTGATACTCAGAATCATTACAAAACATCAAAAATACATTTTAAGAAAATAAATTATTTCACTCGTGTTTGTTTTGAAAGTCACTGAAATAAATGAATCTGAAAATGCATGAAAATCAGGGGTCGAAATTAGAATCAGTAAGTTGGGAGCCAAAAGACAACTAATATTATTTTCTTAGTTGCAATTATGTTGTACTAAGGTGCCATTTCAAAATTGTCATTTACACATAGAAACATGTGCATAAACATTATACATAAACAGAAATTAATCAAAATACTGATACCTTATCTAGTTAGTTTTTTCCATTTTAAAAATGTGTTAGAGCAAATATTTTTACAAGAAAGCTAGGAATTTAATTCTACTACTTCGTTGCTAGTGCCTTTATTTTCATCACACATTATAACTGCACACTGAAGGGGGAAAAAGAATGTTAGGCGTCAAAGTGATGATTAAGTATAAAATTATGGTCATCAAAATGAAATATTTATTTGCAAAATACAACTAATTACCACTAATTTCAAGCCCTGATGAAAATCTGTGCTGCAGCGGTCAGTATTCTAATATAAAAACTAAAAAATAACATCACTGGATACCCCTAATTCATAGCACACAAATCAGAAAATGCATAAAAATCTGTACCGGAGCGGTTAGTATCCCGATATTAAAACCAAAAAAAACATCACTGGATATCCTTAAATTGATCGGACAAGGATCGGAAAATGCATGAAAATCTGTACTGCATCACTACCATGAACAATTTTTTTCCCTAAATAATTCCATTAATTTAATAATAATAAAATACACTCGAAAATTAATTTTTAAATTTCAAAAATGCATTTAAAAAAATCATTCACCTCGGTTGCATTACAATAAACATATATGAGTGGCTGACGCATGAAGAAAAACAAAATTCCGAGACAGTTAAACGAAGTTCCGATACAAAAAGGTTACTATTAAAAAGTGTCGATACTCAGTATGCTCATTGCTCAGTAAAATCAATGAATAAATCAAAAATTAGTTACCATAGTTATAATAAAATTCTTAATTTAGTTTTAAGAAAATGACTTTCCAATTCAAAATTTATAGGAAGAGATTTAAGAAAAAATACCGTAAGATTATGTAATGGAATATTATCCATCTAAATACTTTATATATTTCCCAAAGGCAGAAACACTGCGACACGGCGACATAGTCGCGGACACAGAAAAACGGCTTGCGGATAGTTTTTGTCTGCACTGAGAAAAAAAATTTGTCTGTAACTTTTGGATAACTATTCACTTATAAAAATTTCTGTATCAAAACTAAAACTAATACTTGTATTATTTATAATTATTTATATTGTGTTGTGTGGAACATTGCTATAAAATATTTAATTGAATGAGATGAATTGAATGAATACAAATGTTTATATTATATCGTTTTGTAGTAAAATTGTATTTGTGTATTGTTGCTCAAGATCAGCACTGATGTTAAGCCCCCTCCTCCCCCCCGTCCCCATCAGCTTTCAGGCTTTTTGAGTGTAAGCCATTTTCACCCCTGATTACAAGCAAATTTTGCAGACAGATTATGAAATCTTAAAAGCCTGTTGCAGACAGCTTCAAAACTTTCTGCCACTGGGATATATTTTACCGAAGTGGCTAATCGGACCGTCGGTGCGATTAGTGTACAGTCTATTTGGACCATCTTTTCCAAGGAGAATAAATTAGCACTGATAAAAGAGTAAAATTTAGAAATAATATAATGTGTCTCGTCCCCGTGCATGAAAAATTATCTTGTTTACTTTTTTTTGAGTGCGGGAGTAGGGTAGAGATTAATTATTTTCACAGAGATTTTGTACTCTAAATGAGGCTAAAATTATTCATAAAAGGACAATAACTCAAAATTAATTTTTATAAAGCAAAAATGAAAATAATAAAGACTTCGAAAATTGAATAATAAAAACAAAAATATGCAACATGAAAACAGACCTTAGTAAATGAGTATTATCAATCTTTGAAAAAAATCTTCGCAATATGTTTGTTTATGAATATGTATAAATAAATCTTCATATTCAACTACATTGATGTTATTTGTTTTTTTATTTCTTTTCTGTCTTTCCTCTTTTTTTTTTTTTTTTTTTTTTTTTTTTTTTAACAATTAAACCGTTCCAATATAATTCAATGCAAACTAAACTCAATTTTCTATACAAATATATGTATGATTTTTCTGAAAATAACTTTTGTACTTATTTATTAATGTTGACAGCAATGTTGAAATAAACATGGATTGTAGATCAATCGCATTATACACTTTTAAAATGTTAAAAATTTGAATTTGCAGTTGAAACAAGCAAAATAATTAGTATAGGGTTCCCACTAAATTTCAAAAATAAAATTCCCTGACTTTTCCAGGTCTATTTTTAGAAAATTCCAGTCACAAAATTTGGTTTGTGACATAAAAGATAGCTCACGGTATAAAGCAAAACATA
Organism: Salticus scenicus; assembly: GCA_963930645.1. Classification (NCBI taxonomy): domain Eukaryota; kingdom Metazoa; phylum Arthropoda; class Arachnida; order Araneae; family Salticidae; genus Salticus; species Salticus scenicus. Next base: position 212,952,955 of record OZ005651.1, on the reverse strand, counting down.
GCTCGCAACATAAAAGACAACATAGTAACGTGACTTGTGATATAAATTGAATGTTTAAAATGCATTTTCCAGGTTTATATCATCATTTTCCCAGGTTTTTGAGCAATATTTAGATTCAGAAAATTCCACTAATGTTTTATTACTATTATTTTTATCATGCTGAAAAACAAAACAAAACAAAACAAAAAAAAAAAAAAAAAACTGAGAAGCTAAATGTACAAAGTTTATACAAGTTTCATAATGGACAATAAAACTATTAAAATACTAATTCTTACCTGAAATATAATTTAATTAAAATCCAAATGTAATTGTTATCCAACAGACTATTTAAGACACCACGGAGTATTATAAGACGCTTTCATGACGTCAATACGTGCATGACGCTAAGAATCCGTGCGCTAAGATAACAAAACATAAACAAACGTGTTGTTAGTAGTGTTGCCAATCAGAAATTTGCTTTTTACATTAACTGTTTGTGGCCCAGCGAATGAATACATAGAAATATTTTCTCCTTAAAAAATTGTAACTTTATCATCAACAATTATGAAATAGAATCACCATAATTATAAAATAGTTCCCTATTTAAAATATTATCAAAATAGTTTTTTGACGAAATGCGAAATTTTAAAATCTTAAATATTTCCTTTATAACAAAAAATATATATATATTTAAGTGAAATTTTATTTCGTATATATACAATAAATATTTAAAAGAAACAATAAAGTTTCTTTCTTGCATTAAAAAACAAAATCTTAATTTTTTATTGACTGCATTCAGATTGAACCAACCAACCAACTACAAGACCAAACCGAATAACACCTGTTCAGAATTCTGAGAATTATCAATAGAAATCTTTGCATCGCGTAGTAAAAATAGTTCGATTTTTAAACTGAGTTATAAAAAAAACAAGAGTTTTCCTAGGGAAAAGGGAGATGTCAGGCACATCAGATAAAAGCGATTAATATCATATATAAATTAAACTAAATTCGCTCGAGCCATATTCGAGAAAAAAATCTTACACATTAGGCCGCCCATTTATAGCTTAAATGAGCCAATTCATATCTCGAAATATATTGCACGCAGAAATGTAGGGATTTCAGGGTAGGATCAGACAGAAGGTGAAAGACTATTTTGAAATTATCAGAACATAACCTCCCATATTTCCTGAGATATTAACAGCCTTATTCACCAAATTTTAACACTGATGTTAACCCGGGAATACGCTAGGTTATCTCAAAATCGGTATTCACCACGCAAAATAACCCTCTTTTTTTAATCCTCCTAAATTGGTGGGTTAACTCTGGTGTTAAATGGGCATGTTACAGTTACAGGGAAAACACTCTTGTTTACTTTTTTAATGCATGGCGTTTTTATTGACCAATCAGCGAGACTTTTACAGATAACTCTGGGGTCAACTGATCCACGGATGGTGAATACGAAAACTTTCTAACCCAGGGTTAAGGGAGTGTTAACTCTAACACAAGTGTTACGTGAACCATGGGTTAACACTGATTTGGTGAATAAGGCCGTCAGTGTCGGCTTTCAGCGGTCTCTTTGATCTTTAAATTCCTGTATATATAAGTGTCGCAGTTTCGTTCGTTTTTCCGTTTCCGCTGAGTGTCGTGGCGTTCGTTTGTTTTTGCGCTTGCGTCACTTGAGACTCTGCCGAGTCTCTTGATATCATGTCACAATGATTATAGAATGCAAGAAAAGAGATAATCAAATGCCAAAACTATCCACAAGAACCAAAAATAGAGATATTCAGCAATAGTTTTATTAAAAATATGAAAATTCATAGTTTTATAATAATTATCATATATTTATATTATTAAGTTCATTATGAAGTTAGAATTATGGATGTAATACTCACTTCAAATTTAACTATAACATCCTGTATTTCACAATAAGGTAGAGATTAACAAAGTGTAATATATAACAGATTGATAATAAAGAAGAATTTCTATCTTCGTCAAATTCTTTAGCACCAAAGAAGGAATAATGATAAATTTAATTAAAAGCTGAAAGAATCTCAAACGCTGAATATTTTCTCCTCGGGATCGTACAATTCTTCAGAGAGCATATAAATCGGAAGGTTGAGGTTGAGAGGGTTTTGCGTCGTACTAGTAAAATGCTATGGGAAAATGGTGACGGCCTAGGACTCACCCTCAAGTGTGGTTCGGAGACATATCATTATAATTTCGATCCTTCACAGTGGGGATGGCTCCCCCATTATACTGTAAGCCCAGAATTAATCATAAGATTTCGAGCTAGAGTAGCCATATTAATCTAAACACTACAGGACACGTTCCAACTTGCGAAAAAAAGTAATTTTTTTTTTAAAAGATATATTGAAAAAATTAATTAATAATAACTAATGGGAAATTACCACATAGTTATAAGTATGAGATATCACAAGGTATGTGTAAATCGACATTGAACTTTCTGCAAGAGTTGAGCTGTATCTAGAAATATACGAAGTTTAGTGGTCCAGTCAAGAATTTTTCTCAAGAAATGGAACTCGTAGATTGTAGCGTCAATTTAGTGCATTACCGCTGAAACACATGGAACACAAAATAAGATAAAAGATAAAATGAGCCCAGAAAAATAATATAAAACCCGAAAATGTAAAAAAGAAATTTCGAATAACATGTCTGGGTTTCGGGTGTCTCTCTACGTCATTTCATCATATTAAAACTCAGTAGATCAAGACCTATGGCTTAAAGCTAATTCTGAACCACTGGAAAGACCCATTGTTAACAAGGATTTGAATTTAGCACCTGGAAACTGAAGACTACAGTACTAATCACTAAGTCACCAGGTGGGCCAATTTTTCCGGTGTTTGGAGGTAGTTTATGTACAAATCATTGCCATGCCATGTAAAACAATAAACGAAAGCAGAGATAGTTTTCATAAACAAGGAAAACTGGATAGTACCTTTAGAACAGCCACTTTTGTTCTTGGTACTTCTGTTGCAAGTATTTATGCCAGAAGATTATACGGTCGGAAAAGTTACGAATATTTTTATGATTTTCTTTATATTATACTAATGCATGTGGTCCTCTTTTTTTCCGAGAAACAATGCCTCTCAATAAAATGAAAACCTACCGTCCGACTGGCATAATTTAGGATTGAATGTTTTGATAGATTGTTGGGTTTTACGTCGCACTAGTGCTGCGCAGATGGGCAATGGGCGACGGTCTGGGACACACCCCTAGAGGTGGTCCGAAGACATGCCATCACAATTTTGATCCTCCACGGAAGGGATGGCTCTCCCGCTTCGGTGACCCCCAGAGGTATAATTTGAATGTTTAGAAAATGATAAGTTTGCAATGTTTTAGATACTGGAATAAATTTATAGAGATCTGTATCATTTCCTAAAATCCAGGTTGTAGATGAAAAGTTTTTTCCATCCAAATCCAAATGTATACAGACTCGTGCTGAGTATCTTAGAAGCAATGGACAGATGGTTCTGAAAGCGTCGTCACACTGAGTGAAGTGGCATTGTGCACGTGTATCGTGCCTTCAAAAATACAATATAGTGCGATCACGTTTGTCGCGCCTAACACAGAGAAAGACTATTCTAAAGACTTGGAGAAGTGTGAAATTGATCGACAGATTGGATCCGGATGGATGGATGGTTGGGTTTTACGTCGCACTAGTGCTGCGCAGGTGGACAATTGGCGACGGTCTGGGACACACCCCTAGATGTGGTCCGGAGACATGCCATCACAATTTTGATCCTCCACGGAAGGGAGGGCTCTCCCGCTTCGGTGACCCCCAGAGGTATAATTTTTGATGGGAACATGGAGGACATTGCGGCCACGACAGATTTTACGTGCACCAGCCACCATTAGTGTACACGACGGTCTTTGGCTAGCTCGAGTATTGAACCCGCAATCTTCCAATTACGAGGCCGGCGCTCTACCGACTGGGCAACCGCGGCCCGGTTGGATCCGGTCATTCCACATTCTTTATTAATTATTTTTTCTCGACCACAAGGACACGTCGACCCTTCTGGACTCGTTGAGCCAGTACATACGCAAAGATTTCGATTGTCACAAAAACAGGGTCGAACTAAATTTTAAATCATCCAATGAAATATATTCATCATTTCTTAACTTCCAAATATTCATATAAATAAGTATCTTCTGCACTTTTTCTTTCCTAAAATGAATTTTCTTCAATTTTTTTTAATCGATCATATATGTTTTTTTTTTACTGATTCATATTTGAGACATTTTTTTTATTGTATAAAGTATTTGAAGCAAACTTAAGTATGCGTTGCTGAATTTTTTTTAGTTTGCTTTTATTTAATATATTGCCTATATTTATCTTCTTTATCTCAATTCAACAAGAATATTCTTATATTATTCTAGTCTTTGAACGCAATTTAAATCATGGAATATAATGGTAAATATCCTTTCTTACGTTTAATATACTAAAAGTACATGAAACCCACAATCTACTTCTTGTTAATTAGGAACATAAATATGCACTAGTACGAATTTCGCCCTGTTATTTGTTTGGCCCTCCAAAAGAGATTAAGAGAAACATTGAATGAAATTTTTTAAGAAAAAAAAATCAAATATAATGTTTAAATAAACGAAGAAAACTACAATTATTTCCCATTAAATACATTATATTTCTATGTTACTTTGAAACATGCTACCACATTTCACAATATAAACTATATTCTTGAATTTTATATACGTATTTTAGGGTGCATTGCATAAAATTGCCAGTTTCTTTCAAAACAAAGTATAACTTTTCATAATATTAGTTGACACACCCATAGCAATAATTTAAACTGACACGCGACATAAAATGTTTTCCAAATTACATTATAACTTTTTCTAGTATCGCAAAAATTACGCGGAGAAATGGTTAAAAGTTGACTTCCGCATAAAATAATAAGTCTATACTTACATAATTGTAAAAAAAAAAAAAAAAAAAAAAAAAAAAAGAAAGAAACATTCTAAATACGCAGTTCATTCTGGTCACCTTGGATTAAAGGAAAAACTGAATTTTTATATAATAAATAATTCTTAAGGGAACTATTTAATGCAAATACTATATTTAGATATTTATCTATAAAGACATTATTGTTTAAAACTAAAAACCTGCTGAAAATTATATCTCTAAAAAAAATTTACGAATTATGCAGGGATTTAAAAGCTAGTTTTAGATAATTATGAACAATGCAGAAAAAAAAATTATAAATCTTTAATCGAATATTTTTTGTATTTCGTAACTTTTCCAATACACTTTTCTTTACCCATTTAAAGTTTGTTTATTGGTTTTAAGTTTACCTTTTGAAGTTTTATTGATTATATTTTAAAAGAGGCGAAGTTTGAACTGTGAAAGCGAATGAGTATTGTATTTCAGCAAAAAATTAGAAAGAAAGAATTTATAAAAATGCTTCTTGAAGAAAAATTATTCTATCAAACAGATTATTTGAATATATTTTTTACTATATATATATATATATATATATATATACATGGTTTCGTCTTGTGCAATGTTTGAAAAAGTCTTCATAATATATATATATATATATATATATATATATATATATACGTTTAGCTCTGTTTATCTCAGTAATTCAGACTTTCGGCGTCAGAAAGTTTAACATTGATTATAATTTTTTCCTTTAAATAATAATATATCAAAGGAGAATATTTAGTTATGTATAAAATTTTCGTACATTTGAAAAAAAAAAAAAATAATAATAATTAAAAGTATCGGAAACATAGTTTATTGAATGTTCTCTCTCTCTGTTTTTTTTTTTCAGTCATGCAGCAGCTTTTCCTCCTCATTCTGCTTTCCTCAGCATTTTTATGGCAATCGGAACATTTTTTGGTAAGTTCTTTTCTCTCTCTCTCTCTTTCTTCATATTGAAGAATATAAAAACTGATTGATTGATATTGATTATTATTTAAAATGGTTTTTAGCTCCCCATTACACTATATGTATGGGCAACTTAGGTAATCTAGAAAATTTTCGACACGTTTTCAGGTGTACACGTTTCATTTTACACGTTTTCATGTGTAAGGAACCCGAAAATAATAAAATTGATATGGTGACCGTTGTATGGATGTCTGTTTGAGTGTCAGTGGTGTTAGTTTGTTAGCCTGTGTACACGATATCTCAAGAATAAATTTTCGTAAAGGGATCGGATCAGTTAAAATATCACTTATTGACACTGGCAAGAACCCTATTGATTTGCAACATTCTACTTAAAAAACATCATAAGTTATTCAATTATTTTAACACGGGAGAATAGGACGAAATTTCACTTTTAACTTGCATTAAAAGGAATATATTTATCGTAAAGATATCAGACAGCTTTTAAGTATGAGTTTTGATGCCGGAATGAACATTATTAACTATAAAGATACTACTTTGAAAATTTCGTAAGTTATTCGAATTTTATGAATTTTTTAACATGGTAGAATAGGGCAAAATTCAGCTTAAACGTCCATTTGCAGGAATATTTTCATTATGAAGATATCAGACTAGTTAAAAAAAAAATTAAAATGCTGGTTTGAACATCATTGGGTACGAATATTCTAATTTAAAAATTTTGTAAAGTTATTCCAGATTTAAGATTTTCTTACGTCCATTATGGGGAATATCCCCATAATGGGCAAACGTCCATTATGGGGATGATTGCATTGAAAATAGTGTGGAATAGCTTGAAAATTAAAATACGAAACTGACCCCAATAACATTAATCAACAAATTAGGATAAGTTAAATGTATGGAACTGAAAAGTTGGTAGTAAAATTCGAATACACAAGAGTTATAGTATAATTTCAATCCTTCACTTCTCTTAAAATTTTATCACATTTCTTGCAAAGATCTTGGTAGTTTATACATGTTTCATGGAACCACTTCAAGCACCTTATGCATTTTATCCAGTAATTTGTTTTGATCGTGGTATTGTATTTTTCTCCGCAACCAACACAGGGATCCTCATCAAATTCTATTCCTTTGGAATCTGTACAATATAAAAATTTCAAACGTAACTTCATCTTCTTCGGTGCTGGTAGTGTCGTGTTTTTGCTCTTTCTTGCGTTTTTTTTAGAGTATTTCACGGTTTTAAGCTTCTTTATCAACTTTATCCGTCTCTAGGAAGAAAGTTTCCGACGTTTTTCAATATTTTCTAGTGATGTTAAAACCATAGCTACCTTGCCATTAAATGTACCATAAATACCTTTTGTAACTTTTCAACTATCTTCGCCATGGTTACACCAGGAATTGGTGCAATATCATAAAGTACTTTTATTGGTGATGGTACATCAACAGTTTTTGATGTTTTAATGATGGTCATCTCTTCTAGATTTGATGTGGCTGTCTCTCCAGAAATTCAAGGTCAGATATTCACGCAATCTAAAGCGTCACTTCACGCTTGCACGTCTTTGTTTTAGACCGAGAAGCACATTTTGGAATACATACGTGCCTTAAAACACCGCATAGTAAAAAAATAATGTGACATACGTGTTGTAAAATATTCAGATACCTAATTCAACAAAAATATTCAATCACTAAATTAAATAAACGTTAAAATTTCACTTACTTTTTATAATCGAAGAACACGTCGCAATGAATGAGTTCAATGAACTATTTTCTACGAACAAAGTTTATGTTGTCATTTATGATCAAGTTTAGGAAATATTTAGACTATCCACCTCTCCTCTCTGGCCATCGATTACAGAGTTACTCTAGGTTTTCTTTTTTTTTCCTTTTTTAAAATGTCAGACACTAATATGCAGATGTATCACTAATCCTCTGGCACTGTAAAAGAGGGCAAAATTGTTATGCTTTCACTCCCTAGGGCAAACGCCCATTATATATGAAGTTCTAAATATATATATATATATATATATATATATATATTTAATCTTTGCATCTTAGAAGTTCTAAAATATTTTGCTTTTTATGCCTAAAAATGTTTTCATGCAAAATTTTATCAACTTCACTGGTTGTTTGCTATAGTGGCTTTGAAACTGCTTGTTATATCATCAGCAGTACTCCTAATGATACATCTGAATATTCATTTCGAACATCCAGAAAAACTTAATGATTCAAAGTTTTTCCAGAAGGAATCAAAATCAGTATAACATCAAACGAGTAAGAATGTCGTAAAACCAGGGTAATTGCTTGTGTCCACTCTATATCTGTACTGATAAGTATAAAGGATTTAAGTCCATATTCTTGATTTTTCAGGAAACGAAAAATAAAGTTAAACTAACTAAAAACTAATCAGCAGAATCGATTAGGAAAAAGGGATTATGTTGGTTTATACGCATTATACTATTCAGTGATTGTCAATCTTCATTTAATAAAGGGAAAAATTGAATTAAATATTTTATACCAAAGATTAATGCTAAATTTCTAACTTTAATCTTTTTTTACCAATGGATTTTCTCAAAGACTAAATGACATGGATTTAAATCCTTTATACCAATCGATAGAGAATTTTTTTCTGAGTCTGACAATGTACTTAACTCAAAATCGACATTTTTGGACTTAAATCCTTTATACTTATCAGTACAGAATATCCTTTTTCAATGCAATATCTCTTCACCGCAACTAACGTCTTTGGCAGTTATCTATAATTTGTGTAAATTATTTGCGCTAACGGTTTCTGTATGTGAAGTTAACTGCGTGAAAATTCAGATTATAAAGATTCGTTGATTATTATTTTTCAAAATCTAAAGAAAATTGTAATTAAAAAAATTAGATGTTTATGAAGTTCAAAAATATTCAGTTTAGAGGTCCACCAATATTCAGTTTAGTTTGCTTCATTTCAAACACCTTTAAAAAATTTTTCAAAGCGGTAATTACCTATTTTTTGTGCCTATTCGGTAATGGGGACTAAATATTTGCCGACTTATATTGCAATTGGACAAATTCCTTGTGTTTAATGAATCCAGAATTACCTTATTTACTTGTATAACTTATTTGTATAACTTTTCTTCTTCTTCTTTTTTATTTTATGAAATACAAATTTTTGCTCTTCGTTGACCGCCTCGCATTAATCAATTATTATCAAATTGCACCAAGTATTATACTAAAATTGTATCAAACATTTATTAGTATATTTATAATAAAAGAAGTTAAGAAGAATGGTATATGAAATGGTAAACATTCTGATCAACCAACGCTTTATTATGATGCATAAATTAGCAATAACACATTTTTCATACATGAGCAACAAAATTCTGAAAAAAAAAAAAAAAAACCGTAAAAGACCATGCTTGCAGAAACACCGAAATACAACGAGAATACGGCAATTCGCGTAATAACACAATACCACACAAATACAAAATACGATAACAAAATGGTATTTTCGCGTGAGCACTCACTAAACAGTCTCCTTACAACTAGTCATAGATTTTTTTTTCTTTCACTTTTATAGACTGCACATTCGTTTTATAAACGGATTATAGAAAAATTGGCATTACAAATGAAATGTGGAATTGGTCTTGATATCATACATTAAAGCTAATAAAAATGATTTTTACTTTTTAATCAAGCGGTGAATTAAACAAAATTCGATGTTTGAATTGGTTGCAAAGCTCTAATCAAGGTTATAACAGTTTCGAGTTACAGAATCAGTGAAATACGTTATTCGCAATAAAGTGTGATGTAGGTATTTTAATATCATTACCCCATTTGAATATCATATCGATATTACATTTACATTCGACATACTTCGTATCCTTACGAGGGCAGTGTCTGTTCTTACAAATAAAGTACTGATTATTAGTATTAACAAAACATTGTCAAACATTGAAACGCATAAATTAACTAAACAATAAAACCAAACTAAAATACTTATTAAAATCATTACAGGTAATAAAATTATAAGTTATATTATTATAGAAAAATGATTAAAAATTGTTACATGCAGAATACTGCGAGCAGCATCGGTCATAGAGATTCAAATCAAAGAAAAATGTGCGATTAAATAACGTAAATAAAATCAATAACACCAGTTCAAGTTTAACAAAACTGCTGTAAATATGATTTCATATGCTCATTTTTAAATTCACAAAGCATTTCGTGCCGAGTTTAGGTAAATCGATTAATTACATATGGTTTCTCCAGTAGTGAAAATTTTTTACAGTTTCACGGATAATAGAAAAGAAATAACATTTCAAAATGTAAATATTTTTTGGTATCCATCAATAAAGCCTTACAGACGATGCATGGTTGAAGATAACGCAGATATACAATTTTATCATTCTATTATAGTCAGTGATAAAATGTCTGGTTCAGGTACGATGCTTAAAGCTTAAATTAAATGTATGAAAATAAACAAACTTATTTACAATTTTCTTCGGTTTAGGCACGACACTTAAAGCTTAAACTTAAATGCATGAAAATATTTAATCTTAGTTACAATTTTCTTTAAACAATTCTTTGCAATTCTAGCACCAGCAACTGAACAAATTCCTTCTTTTGGCTTAAAAAGAAGGATTCCACTTTCTGAACAAGAAGAGCATTTCTTGAAGGTCTAATTTCATCGGGTATTGAATTGGCATTAACGGCAACACCAACAATATTTTTATGCTCCAATAAAAACTTTTTTTTTATATTATCTAGACTTAATCAACATTAAACGACAATTCGCTTGTTTTTCAGCGTGTCATTTTCTTTTAAGAGCACCCCTCCCCCCTTAAAAAAAAAAAAAAAAAAAAAAAAAAAAAAGCTATGACGACAATTATGCTTTTTGCTGTTGGTTGTTTTATCCCTGTATTTTAATTATGATTTTTTCATTCTTTAATTTTTGTACTTGTTTCATATTTTATGAGGCCATCTTGATTCCTAAACTAATTTGGTGAACCCAACAGAATTTATTTTTTCAATACTATTAATAAATAAATGACTATTAAAAGTTTAAAAAATAATAGAAAATAAATAAATTTAACTACTTCCCACTAACGAACATTGTAAATATTTGAGAGGCTAGATTTACATTACAATTTTGAAAATTAATAGACAAACAAATCCAATTTTTATGACTTAACAACGTAACAATTTTATCCAAACAGTGCTTGGGCCTTTTTTTTCAGGCAAAGCTTGTACTTATGAGTACCAGCATTTCCAAAAAGTAATTCCATTTAATAGTGTAATAGTAATACGAATATTATCGTTTAGAAATAGTGGTCCGAATTTTAATATAAAGATTGAAAACAAAAAACTGTTAAGGGGTTACTTGTAAATGACTGTCCATATAATTACATTAAAGAAATCAGATACTGCTCCGCTGATAAAACAGTGCCATGTTTTATCTTGTCTGAGAGAATATTAATTCTTAATAAACATTACATTAAACAGTATAAGTAGAATTCTGATTATCTTGAGCAATGTGATGCCCGATTGCTGGGAATAACAATGTATATATAATACCTTCAGTTACCGTATATTATTATACACAAATTACAAAATCAATTTATTGTGAATACACAAAAAATGTTGCGTTTCACATTGATGAAATGTTATTTTTATATGCTTTACGTGCAATATCAGATTACTTTAAAATGTGAGAAATAAACATTAATGGTTTGCATATAAAAAGAATGAAGTATACAAAATTTGGCAAAAAATGTACTCCCTACTCATCGTTTCTTAGCTTTGAATCTATGATAAGATAATTAGTTTTCTAATATAAATATATTTTAAATACTATTATTGTATAAAGAAATATTATTTATACCTTCAGGTGTTCCAACGTTCTTACTGCGATTTGCATCAATAGATCAAAAAAGAAGCGCCTTAGATCCTAAAAAGATAAAAGTTTTGAATGCATTTGCAGTTACTGTAGGTATCTTAGCAGCAGTAGCTATGCTTTTGGGAAGCCATTATCCAATAGGATTTGTCACACACAACAGATATGATTGGGTAAGTCATTTTTACGAAATTATTGTTATTGTTATTATTATTATTATTATTATTTATACCACGAATTGTTGTTTTAGTTAAAGATTGTTTTAAACTTTTTCACTAACCAATTAACTGTAAAAGTAAACTGCACATTTAAATCATTCTAGAAAAAATATAAAACATTTGCTTTTCTAAAAAGCAAATGTCTTTCTTTTGATATAATATGAAAAACAAATATCATTCCGAATAAAAGTTAAACAAGAATAGACTACACAGCCTTTTACAATTTTAAATACCATTTTTTCTAAATAGTAATTTTTGCTTTTTGTTTAAAATTAGAAATTTATCTTAAAGGACAATATTGTAGTACGCAAAATGTAAGAGACTGGGCCTCTTTTTTCGGATAAGCTCTGACAACAAATAGATGCTAATCCTTTTTTTTTTTTTTTTTTTTAATTTTTGCTGTAAATTGAAAAATTTTCACTGTGTTTCTTATTAAAATACACAAAGTTTTATTTATTTGTTTATTTTTAAGTGAAACTGTTTCTTAATATTTCATGACAATAAATTTTTATTTAGATTCACTACCAAAAGTGAGATTCGCTATATTTGTTTGATTTTTTCTTTCTTTTTTTTTCAGAAATTTCCATAAACACATTGATAAATATAATTATTTTTTCGAATTTTGTATAGACCATTTACTTTGACAGAAGTGAATCTTAAACTAAGTGAATAAAACAAAAACAAACTTATAATTGAAAAACTTTATTTTTCGAAGCGAATAACTTTTATTAATAAATGTGAAACAAATATTTTAAAGTTTTGAAAAATTCCAATACAACGGAAATATTGTCTAAGTGTCAAAGAACTAAATATTAAATTTAATTTCTCCGTTTAAGCAGAAAATTATAGTAAGGGCATTTCTAACTGCAATGTTTAATGCGAAAAATAATTCTATATTTTATGTTTTAAGTAGACTCTTTGGAAATCGGATAATGACATTTTATTCCTTTGCCTTGCAAACTAAAATTTGTCATTGTTTCATCGTAAACTGCCTATTATTGGATACAAAAGGAATTGCAAATGCCCGCATTGACGTCATAACAAACATAACTATTATTTGTTAATTTTATGCTCATTTGGTTTCCAATGAGAAATATGTTTTACCTTTGTTCTTTAATAGAAGAAAAATGATAATTCAATGTAAATGTATAATAAAAAATATATATTACAAATCTTACAATAAAAACGAAAGGAAATTTACTGGAAAATAATATGGAGTAAAAAAAAATATTTTTTTCTGCTGTTTAAAAACCTGATTATCTTCCTACACTATAAAGTATGAAAGGAAATATAATTCAGAATAATTTATTCTTAACAAAAGACTGCAGCTGAGCTTAGATTCAAGTTTTTTTTTTTTTTTTTTTTTAATCTTCTTTTCACGTGTAATTCTTCAAGGATTTAAAAAGGCAACAGATAGACAGTGCTATTTAATGTGTATGACAACTGTCAATTAAGACAATTAAAATGCTATTAAATTACCATGACAGTACTACTCATACCATGTGATGACATGCTATGAAATGTTTACAAGCTCTTTGTTAATCATGCGAGTCAGTTAAGTAGTTAAAAAACAAAATCTCATGGAACACAATCAAATACATGTCATTGAATTGTTGAAGGACAATATTCGAGGGAAAAGTGATTTGAATATTGTAAAAAAGAATATATTTTTAACATAGGAGAATATCGCAGGAAAGAATTGCATTGTGCGTGGAATTTCTCTTCAGTTACTTCGTACGTTTTAGACATGATTAAGAAATATGGGTTTAATTAATTATGAATAAAACATTCAATAAATTTATTTGTAAGATCAAAATAAACATAACAACAATATTATGCGTAAGCAGTTTTAAGAAGTTTGGGTACATACACATAAAACAAAAATAATATTAATAATCGTACTTACAAAAAAAAAAAAAAAAAAAAAAAAAAAAGAGAGAGAGAGAGAGAGAGAAGATGCAATTCCAATAAGTAAAGTAATGTATCTTTAGTTTTTTAGCCTTCGATTCACGTTGAATCATCACATGCTAATGATACAGTCCAGGTTGTCAGTTATATAGTCTTTACAAAAAATAAAAAATAAATAAAATAAAATAACACAATGTAAGATTATTCTAATTGATAAATAAATTTCTAACAATGCAATTCAAAAATCAGTTTACGAGATTTTAGGATTCGTATTCAGTTAGATCTTAACATAATTCGGAATAGTCTAGATTTCCAATTATATCACACAAGAGTTGGTGCTACCATGCAGCGCTTTTTACGATAATACAGAACGGTTAAAATTAAACTGACAGTACTCACAAGCTGATAACATAGGTTTTACTGATCGGATTCGGAGGAAACTTGAAATAATGTTTTATGCTGATCATGGGATCGAGTCTTATCTTAAAAAAAAAAAAAAAAAAAAAAAAAAAAAAATCACCAATGTTTTTTTTTTTTTTTTTTTTTCTGTCGAAAGCAGAAAGGTTCAAATTAAGAAATTGTATTCATTCAGTTTGAGCATATATTAGTTGCATTTTTTTCAATTGTAGTTTTTATAATTTTCTGAATTAAATATATGTTTTTTTTTTTTTTTTTTTCTCAGTTTCGGTCGCCTAAAATCCTGCCAAACTTTTATGCATTATGCAAGATGGTCATTAAAAAAAAGTACCTATGCTGATTCGATTTTTATTTATATCAATTTTTGTTTAGAAAATTAACATTTTGAAAATGAAGCAGAATTGTAATTTTTCAGTTACGAAAAATCATTAACATAAATTAATTTAATTAGCAAAATAATAATAATAATAATAATAATAATAATAATAACCGTAATTTCTTTTTTATGCACAATATTTCTTCACCAGTGTGTAACTTTTTTAGTCTCTCAAAGAAAACCCAAAGTTATGCTAACAGCTCTTTAATCAAACAAACAATCAATCTCTTTTGTCAACATCCTTATACTATTAAACTACTATGGAAAGATAATATAAATATGTAATTATTGTCTTCATTTAGCAAAATGGGATGTTTATTATTTATAAATTATTCTTCCAATAGCCACGAAGACGATCATCACTGTAATGAGGAATGAGATAAATGTTTGGTCAGAGAATATATTATTTAGCCTAAGAAGACTAAACAATTAGTAAAGCAATTACCAACAACTCTGTATAATTTTCCTCAGTATCATTTACGAAATCCCTAGAGGATTTTAACGGGCGTGCAACATCTACAATAAATTGCCTCTTTTTTCTTCTTTAGTCTTTTTTATATATTGCTTTAAATGAATTTTTCTTCGCGCATTTTTTTCCCCCCGAAACAATTAAAGATAACTTTTGTCATCACAACTCCAATTTCCATTATCCCTTTGTTTATTTTGCAAATAGGAATTTTTAATTAAAATAATGTTACTGTTTAATTAAATTAGGGAAAAAAATAACTTTTTTTTCTTTTTTACTCCTAACTTTTTTCTTCTCAAGCTGACGTTTAATCGTAAGATTCGCGCATTTCCTACTAATATTTTTAATAATAATAATAATTATTATTATTATTATAACTTTAGTAATAATAATAATGATTAGAAAATACATCAGTAGAACTACGAATCAATGGGATTACTTAATATAATGAATACTGTGTAAGGTTAAGGAATCGTTGTTAAAGTTTTTCTCGCAGTTTTAATGATTTTATTACGGAAAATACATTACAAGATGATTAGCTAATGAAATAACATTTTTGTTTCACTTAATACGTCGCTCTATTTCTGATTTGTTAATTAAATTTTTATAATATTATGAAAGTGTTACTTCTGACGGGTCATGAAATAATATGTTTTAATTAATCAACTATAAATGAATTAAACATTTGAAGCTGACAGATGGGATGGGAAAGCTGCAGTGTCTTTGAACACCCATGTGGAACTCCCGCTAGTTCGGAGTTTTCTGTGGTTTTCTTCGAAACGGGCGTCAACATGAGCTACAAACACTTAGAAAAAATCCACGAAGGACATTCCACCCAAGTCTAGGCTCTTCTTAATAATTGACTTTATCCCGTACGCCACACTAGCATTAGAGTTATTTTGGTTTCCGAAGCACCCCCAAAATAATAAAAAAAGTTTACGAGTACATGTTGCTACCCATGTACCACATCTTCTTCCTAGACTTCCTGGGGGATATCTTGGAGTGAAAGAATATTCTCAGGATATCCTCATGATGTTTCTAGGAGAAGATATGCTACATCGATATTAATATTCCCAGACGAACACGAGATTACAAAAAAAAAAAAAAAAAAAAAAAAAAAAAAACTTCCATTTGCTCAGGTTTTTAATCGGCACCAGGCAATTTTGTTATAAAATTGGTTCCGTAATTTCGAGACCAGACCAAATATGCAGAAATTTTTGCTGATTAGAAAAAAATTAAAAAGATAATTTATTCTTTGAAACTATTACAGCTACGTCACATAGACGAGTGTACACGATGGTATTTGGTTTCGGCTTCGATTCGAAAGCTTGAAATGCGGTATTTTCACAACAAAACCATCCTGTGGAAAAAATGCTCCAGGATTTTCTCCTGGATTTTTCCTAGGACAATGCTTTAGCATTTTCCTAGTTGAGTATAATTTTAAAATTTAGGTGATTTATAAAACAGAGGTTAGGTAAATTTTAAGTCACACTAGAGCTACGCAATGGGCAATTGACGACAGTCTGGGATAAAAAAATAAAAATAAATAAAATAAAAAAAAATAGCAAATTTTGTTTGTTTTATTACATGTTACTTGGGGTAAAAAGTTCGATAAGGGTATTTATCAAATAATACTAAAAATATGAAAACTAATAATAATAATAATTCTTATTATAAAAATAGTATAAAGAAACTATATATTGTGGTAAATGCTATATAGAAACAAAACCTATTTAAGCATACACATAAATAAATATTTTATTGTGAACATTTTTAGATTTTTTTTTTTTTTTTTTAGCACTGATAATTAGTTACAGATATAGAAATTATTGTTTATGCTTATTTTCTTTTTACATTGCCCGTCTTTACAAATTAAATTCTTGTCTGTTTTCACTCAGTTTTGTAAATTAGTTAATTAAATACAAAAGCCAGTCGTTGAAAAAGAAGTTAAAAATAAGGGTGAAAAGAGTAATTGTGTCCTTGAACTTACATAGTTAAGCTAACGACAACTGCGAATATAATGTAGTGTAATGTTGTTATATTCGTTTTTAAGTATCCATTGTTTCTTAAAAAAGGCATTACAATCATATAATTCGAAAAAAAAAAAAAAATCTACATTTTATGAGTAACGCTTCTCATTTGGCTTGTATGTGCGGTTTGATCTTAACTACTACTTACATAATGCAGATGTGTATTAAACAGTACACGATTTAAAGAAATTTGTCAGAAAAATTACGAATAATATGCTTATACTATATATAGTTATGAAATAATTTAATTCTTTTACATTTTTTGGTTAAAATATAAAAGATTTTTTAAGACAAATTCTTTTTGCTTATTCTACTTCATATTTTATTTTAGTTATTAACATAAACGGTACATTTTAATTCAATTTTCGAAATATTTTTACGACTTTTGGTATGACCAATAAATCTTTATTTCAGTAATATACCAGTAAAATCTAGTGAAAACACGATAATTGTTTAAAAAAAAAAAAAAAAAAAAAAAAAAAAAAAAAAAAATTTTTTTTTTTTTTTTTTTAAAGAAGTTATATCTGCATATATATATATATTAATGTAATGCTATTCTTATACATAAACTTTATTTTTTAAAAACTAATACAAATAACTTTTCTCTTTCAGGTAAACTCTGTAATTGTTCCCCATTTTGTATGCACCACACTTTTGATTACATTATACACTGTTTATGTCCTGATTCAGGCCTTCCTCACTTACGCACAAAGGAAAAAATCGACTAAAAATGTCTTCATTCATGCTACATTAGCAATGTGCGTTGTCATCACAAATTGGACTTGTATCCTTTTATAAAATTCACGTTTAAACTGAGTTTAATATTAAGACAATATTTCTTTTTCATTCGAGCAATCAAAAATGATATTCTACACAGTGATCTCATTTTCTTCAATTCAAAAACTCATCCCACGTATCCACTTAAACAATCCCACGTATATCTGCACAAAAGAAAAGAATCAAATAAAATTTTGAGTGGTTTACTTCAGTAGCTTTTATTTTACTTCTAAAAAAGGCTTTTTAAAATAGCAAGAGGCCACATACACTCCTGTTTAGGATGGAATCAAGGTAAGTTTTTATTTTTATTTATTCCGATTTTTGCCACTGTGCTAATAGTGAAATTTACTAGTTATTGAAAGTTTCAATGCTGTTATAATATTCAGGTAACGTATAAAATTACTGAATAATAATCATTTTTGCACGCATGGTTCTAGTGTTTCAGTTTTCGAAATTATAATGGTAATGTATCTTGAAATGATATTATATTTTTTCATAATGTTAATTATTGTGTTTTGATTAAGCCCCCTAATCGAGTAAAAAAAAAAAAAAAAAAAAAAAAAAATGCAGTCGTCGAAAAAACGTGTATGAGTTTACTAATTTATGCCTAAAAGCATATACTACACATACTGTATCATACAATACCATGTTTGTAATTTACCATGAAGTATATGCAGTATTCGGAATTTCTTTTAAATGACGTTAGCTTGCAATTTATACGGATTAGTGAAAGTCACCTCTCTCCATCATCTAAAAAAATGACGAATTTCAGAATATGGTGAAATGCATTTTGAATGGTTTCAAAGGTATCTCATAAGTCAAATCAATAGAAAATATGTTCTACCTTTAATATGAGAGAAGCTTCAGCGGGCCGCTGCAGACGTTCTTTTCCGAGTACTTCAATTTAGTCCAAAGAGATGTTTCTTCTGTAATTCGCTGCTTTTATCTTTCGATAGAGTTAGATAGTGTCTAAAAAAGTGCTGCCTAGATTGTCCCTAGAGATAAAATTCATAAAACTCTAGATCTAGAGGAATAAAAATGCCATTGTAAAATTGCTGTTTTCCTATTCATCCATTTGGATTATTTTGATGAAGATAATCTCTGACAACATTTGTTTTTCTAAATAGTGCAGTTATTCTTTTAAAAGACGATGTTTTATTCGGAAGTAATCTCATTTTCAGAAAAAAAAAAATGCACCTTCTATGACCGTATTTTGATATTTTGGTCACCAGAAGAGAATTTTTAATTAAACAAAAGAAACGATAATAATATTTCCTAGAATTCCTATACAGGTATTGATTTTTTTTTTTTTTTTTTTTTACTTTGGTATCCTTAACTATATGGGGATAATATTCACACCAATATTTTTGGGTATTTGCTTCATTATTAAAAAATTAATACAAAACAGATATATCTAAGTTTTGATATTACAAAACCTATTCACTTTTTTTTTCTTAAGAATTGAAGTTTCCAAATCGGATAGCTAGTAAAATGTTTTGCATAAATTAGAATTTGTGGAAAAAAAATACTATTTATTTATTTATTTCAAAATGTGTTGTACCAATGTAGGGCGAATATTATTCGGGTATCCGAACTAAAATTTGTTTTATAATAAAGTTTTCAGTGTTTACAATGATTTTTGATCAATTCCTTCAAAATATGTATTTGAGAAGAACAGTCCTGAAATACTTCGTAAATAGTCTCGAAACTTACATTGAACTAAATTAAACGGTTTATATTGAGCTCACCTCTCACCTAACTATAAGTCAGTAGATGCTTTCCCTGAAAAGTAAACGATTTCATTTTCTTCTGTGATAGAACTACGTTGAATAGCATTAAAAAAAATAATCTTTAGCAAATGCCCTAAATAAAAATAATGAAGTGTTAATAAAAGAGTTAAATATATTTCTTCTTAATCATTGAGTTTCAGTCTGTATTTCGACTTGAAATCTCTGCAATTTTTAGAATGGTTAATAAAGTAACAGACAAAAAAAAAAAAAAGATTGACGAAGACCAGTGTTAACTTACGAAAGTACACTGTTTTTAACTAAAGAAATCCAATTTTGAAAAAATCACGTTTACTTTTTTTCTTTTTTCTTTCTTTTCTTTTTTCTTTTAACCGAGTGATAACTAAAAAAATCAAATTCTCAAAAACACTATATAGTATCTTCAATATTGCTTAAACAAACTTTTACCCCATTCGAAAACCACAATTTTATTCGAAGTTTTAGTACTTATTCTATGTACTTTAAATAATTCATTATTCAGCATTCTATTTTGTATAAAAATCTGCTTACAGTTGTTTTTTCTAAGCTTACGTTTGGGACATACTTTTTTCTCTAGATTTTCCCAATTTTATTAATTATTGTTAATAAGGATCTTTAATTATAAATTACTGAAAAGAAATAGTCATCTTTACGTGTAGTTAATTTTTATAGACTGAATTAAAAAAAAAAAATTATACATAAACTGCATAGTATAAATACAATATTTACTAAATTTTGTCATTGAAACAATAATATAAAAGTAAATTGAATATAAGATAAATTATTTAAAGGTACCATCTAATTCTTTAGAAAATTAATGCGGAAATTCAAAAGATGTTATAAGATTATTTGAAACACATTTAAACTACTTAAGGAACAATCTGCAGCAAATCTCTTATTATGTCTCTTGCTATAGTAGAAGCTAATTGGTTGACTTTTGTTTAAAACAACTTGACAATTTTTATGAATTGATAATTTTTATATTACTAAATTTCATTTAAAAACTTCATAAGATAACACATAAAAACGAAAAATTGGGTTAAAACATTTTTTTTAACAAGAGAATCTAATAATAGCACTACAAGACAAATCTGTTTCTTGGTATCAAAATAAAGTATGTGTATTTATAAATACTTCCCACTTTATAAAAATAATTTGTTTATATGGTGTAAAAATTTGTACATTATCTAACATATAAATAACTATTTATTTATATAATCTTTAATAATAGTTTGTTTTAAATACTTATTTTTCATAGACAGTTAGTTTAACGGTATACTATAACCACCAAGTGTAATGATATTTATTTCTTAATATTTCAAACATAAGTGTTATTAAATATTTCATTTCTATGATGGTAAATTCTTTGTTTTCGGTACTCGATAAATAGTTTTAGTATTGTTGCATTGCAGATTTTATTATGTATTTCTAGTTTCAATTTAGGTGTGATATCTTCGGCAAACAATGAGAAAGTTTATATTTTTCAACCAGTTATGGATTTGGAACATCAAATTTATTTTATTTTATTTATTTATTTATTTATTTATTTTTTTGCAACGCTTTATTACTGGCCAACGAACGAATATTTTTTTCATTCTTTAATTTTGAATCTACTTCCAGTTATTAAAAAATATTTTATTTTAGTGATAGTATTCTTAGGATTTTTCTCATATTTATATTCCTATTGGTCTTTTTTTTTGCCCATAATTAATTCAGGCATTCTATCAATTAAGTACGTGTATTATTTTCTTTTAATAGTAAATTCTTTTCGAATTAAGAACATTGTGTGTTTTTTTAATGTTTTGGTTACATTAATTAAAATATTTTTTTTTTTTTATATAAAAGGTCGCATATGTGTAGTTAATTTTTATAGACTGAATCTAAAAGAAAAAAAACCTTATATATAAACTACATAATATAAATACAATATTTCTGTACTGATAAGTATAAAGGGTTTAAGTCCAAAAATGTCGATTTTGAGTTAAGTACATAGTCAGACTCAGAAAAATATTCTCAATCGATTGGTATAAAGGATTTAAGTCTATGTCATTTAGTCTTTGAGAAAATCCATTGGTAAAAAAAGGTTCAAATCAGAAATTTACCATTCATGTATGGTATAAAATATTTAATTCAGTTTTTTCCTGTTTTTAAATGAAGGTTGACAATCACTGAATGGTATAAAGGGTATAAATCAACATAATCCCTTTTCCCTAATCGATTCTTCTGATTTGTTTTTAGACAGTTTAATTTTATTTTTCGTTTCCTGAAAAATCAAGAATATGGACTTAAATCCTTTATACTTATCAGTACAGATTTATGTTACACACACATACATATAAATTGTTTGTCTTTATTAAAAAGATCTTTCCAGTAAAATATCAATAAAAACCATCTTTTTCCAAATTAAATTTCAATAGGAGCTCTAAGCACACACATTAAAATTTTTCAAATCAGATGAATTTCTTTCGGATCGCTCAACATGTATTTCACCGTTTACCAAAATTCTCACTCTCATTTCCGAGATAAAAGTTGGGGTGATGGTTGTGGGGAAAACTTATTTTAGTGGACCCAGTTTAATAGCTCTCGAAATAAATTTCGGTCGTACTGTTAAAAACAATGTGTTTCCAAGAAGATTTCTTAGACGAAATACATCTTTTTCATATATGAAGAGTCATTACATAATTTCTTTGCTGAAAAGCCTCAAATGTAATACGCATATAAGGATATCGTGGTCAGATACTGCTAAATGCATTTGCATTTCTATAAGATAACTTTCACGTCCTTTAAAGCATATCACAACGTATTAAAAAAATTGATTATATTATTTGTAAAAAGATTTTTCTTCCTCTGTTTGAGAGTTTCAAATTCGTATTTTACATTACATGAATGCTTGAACCTGTTTTATCCTTATGACGCAACTTTCACTTTAGTGCTTGTTAAACAAAATTATATTCGTGTATGCATTGCATATCAAAAACTAATTTGAAGTCGAAATATCACTAAAAATTTATGTGAAGGGAAAGAATACTCTTTCACTTTGATGTTTCCTTTCATTTCTGAAAAGGTTAATTGTTGGTGACTTTGAAGAAGTTGATTAGGCTTCAGGATAAATCTTGTTTGAAGTTTTACAAAAAAAAAAAAAAGAAAGAAAGAAAGAAAAGGAAAGAAAGAAAATCTAGTGGTGGTATAAACTGCTAATTTGTTAACAGATTTTTTTTTTTTTTTTTTTTTTTTTTTTTTTTTACTAAAAGGAAATAGGCTGTTTTTATTCTTCTTATTTTTGACATCACATATTTCTTTTTGTCTAAGACACTTTTCTAAGACTAGGAAAGTCTTAATTAAAATATAACATGTTAACCATCATATTTATATATCATGAAAGTGATTTTTGTCTTGAATTTTTTTCTTTATTTAAGGAACAATTAACAACTTGATTCATTTGACTGCAAAAAAAAAAAAAAAAAAAAAAGAGAATGATTCGCAAAGGAAATAAATAGCACACTATAAGCCAAAATGGAATCTATATTACTTTGAAGCTTTCAATAACATTTTGCATGTAGTAAAACTTTTATTAAGTAGTTGAATTATTTAGATAGCATTTTCCCCCCTTTTATGCTTCTGTTTTTATGTTTTTCTTGTCTATTTATTACTTTATTAATTACAAAATGAGCACGTTCTATATAGTTTACAAAGAATCATATTTAATAATTTTTGTTGTATTTCATTTTTACTAAAATAAAATCGCTGCAGCTATTTTGTGCCTCCATTCAAAATTCCTACATAGAAAATAATTATATTTTGAAATTGATGAGAAGAATAATATCAAAGGTTTATAATTTTCTCCATTTTAGTAATTCATAATAAATGATATAACAGGAAATAATTTTAAAAGAAAAGTTATTATACTTTTAAAAATAAGCTATAAATTTAACTTGAAAAGTTTCCTGTAGCGGTATAATCCTGACTAACCGAGTTATATAACTTGATGCTGTGTAATCATCAATGGAATTTGAACTGGACGTCAAACATAAAAGTTCACATTCTGCATGGTACAGTCGGTAACAAAAGTATCCGAACACTAGCAAAAATTCCTATATAAAAAAAAGTAGAGTTAATACTGTTTTGTTAAATAAATCCTTGTCGAATCATGTTCTTATATCCGAATACTAGCAAAAATTCCTATGTAAAAAAAAGTAGAGTTAATACTCTTTTGTTAAATAAATTCTTGTCGAATCCTGTTCTTAGTCAGTCTAAGAACATTACTCGACAAGGATTTATTTAACAAAACAGTATCAACTCTACTTTTTTTACATAGGAATTTTTGCTAGTGTTCGGATACTTTTGTTACCGACTGTATGTTGCACAGTTCACTGACTGATGTTTGTTGAGACTGTAATACTAATTTCAAAAGATATATTTTGCTATTTGCTTGCTGCGTCACTATTCTTCACAGGCATTTTTTTTTACATGAGGCAACAAAACATATCCCAAGAACATTGGCATCGTGAGTTGAAATTATGAGACTTTGTCATTTTTGATGTTTTTCTATTCTTGCTATTCACTTGCAACTGTCGTCATTTGAACAACACTTGTACGCTGAAAAGCTATCCCCTTCTCAAAATCTCCAAGTATGTTAGGTTATTTAAGATTGCTTTAGCCATTACTCTTCGATTTTTAAACTCCTAAAACAACCCTGAAAGTTTGAAAGGATGTCAATACCTTTATATCGGAACTGAATGATAAAATTGAGAATAGGCATAGTTGTATGCGTGCAACAAACACTTGACGCACAATGCACACGTATTTGCCATATTCGTAACACATACATGTACATAGCAAATCATAAAAATGCACATAGCATATGCTATCTGCATAACGCATGTGCACTAACATAGATGAGTTGCTGTACACAGAGTTGCAAACCCTCCGGATGTTTAAATACAAGAAAAATTTAATGGCAAAAATAAATTTTTTTGATAACGAAATTTCATAATTAAATAAGGCGAAAATAACTTTAAGGAAATAGCGATAAAAAAAAATCCGAAAGGATTGCAAGTTCTGTATACATGTGTTGTATAAACTTGTCTGATTTCTTCCCCTTATTGTATATATTTATATGTAATATATCTCATGTAAGTTACATCTCTGTAGCTTACAAAAATGCATCTATATATAGTTCCAAATTATGAGTCCAATTATATATTTACATAGGTGCCAACGAGTCTGATTTTTCGGTGCACCAAGTGCTAAAATTTTAATATATTACTATTCTAAATTGTGTTTATGTTTATATAAATTTAAACTTACTCATATAAAATAATGATGATGTTTCTTCTTAAAAGTTGGCAGTTATGCATATATTTTCATCTGGCTTAAAATAAAAGAAAACTTTTCTGAATATTGAATATTAAAATGGAATAATTTTACAGCCATAAATTTTAAAAGAAGTAACAAAAAAAAAAAAAAAAAAAACCTAACAACAACATCAACAACCCCCCTCGCCCCTCTAAATATGCTCTTTTGAACATTAATTAACATCTCTACAGCACACAAATTTTTATTTTGGGAGGTTATTACGCCTTCATTATAATCTAAACAAAATAGATTCTGCTTTGTGAAACGCAATTAGATATTTAACTATTCAGACATAATAAAATTAGTGGACCCTTAAACTCTCTTGCCATCATCATCATTATTTTTTTTAAGGTTAATAAATTTATAAATATATGATGCGTGCTCCAGAAACGATACTTAAATAACAGCTTTATGTTTTATATTGAAAGTTGTTTTTATTAATAAGTTGTTTATAGAGAACAATCAAAGTTTTGATAAGTTTCCATTTTCCACAAATTTCTCTAAAGAGTATTTTTATAACTCACTTCCAACGAAGTTCATTAACGGGTAATTTAATGAGCAAACATAATTGCATTAACGAGATTAGTTAGAGGAATAGCTATTAGTGAAACGTTTTTTAAATTGCAAATTTATCTTTTAATTTAAGTGCACTATTACTGTAAAGTTAAAGCGTGCAACTGTATTTTTTATCGATTTTCATTTGCTTTTGTATGTTTTATCGTTAAAAAGTGTAAATTTAAATGTTCATAGCATTTTTGTATAAACTGCCTCTTTTTTTCCTTTTAAATAAACAATATTGATTCCCATTTTCTGAAATATGTTATCAAAAATTTTTAAACAATTGTATTTTATGTAAATGTTTCTCGACTTATCAGATTTATTATCATGGAATTCTAATTTGTTTCTGGCATTTTTTAAAAGAATTTATTTTTCTTCCTATAAATGTTATTTTAAAATTTAAAATGAAATTCTGAAATCCATTCACAGTATTTTCCATTTGTTTCATTTTAGTGTCGGCTTATCACCGAATTCAAACAATTCAATTACCAACAAATTTTGCAATATTAGTTTTAAAGTTTTTACAAATTTTTTATCCCAAAAATTGGTAGTTTAAAAGTAAGCTAATGATTTTAAGCCTATTTTATTTAAGTGCTTTACTATTTTAATTTTTGAATAACATTTTCAAATTTTTGAGTATCAATTATATAACTTTTAACTGAAGGTTAATATTTCCCGATAAGTTGGAGGATTATTTCTGTTCAAGAGTTTGAAGTCTAGATGTAACCGTAATACATTTGTAGGAAATGCAGATATATCTTTATCGATTGTATAATGATTAAACTTTCTATTCGACAAATATTGATTTATGCAGTTATTCTTAAAATTTTGTTATTTCACAGCAGTATAATTTACAAGTCATAAAATTTTAGAAATATTGTGTTCATACAGGTGTGATTTTTTCATGTGTTTGTTTATTGTCATTAATTATCTAACCGCGTTAGAAAAAGGCAGAATTGTAATAGTGTTTTCACTGCACAGTTTTATAATGCACTAAAATATATAGATTATATCATATTGTCAATATATATACAGGGTATTTATAATTAAACTTCCCCTATAAACAGCATCCTACAGCGCAAACGGGTGAACGGAATGCAACGAAATTTAGTATATAGACTACACACGAGATGCGCTCACGGAATTTCGAAAAAAATAAAGAATTAGTTTCAAAATATCCACCAAAGGGTGCCTTTTCCGGAAAAATATTACATTTAACACAATAAACGACCAAAATGGAATACAGAAACAATATTAACATTTATTGACTAGTTTCTAATAACCTTGTCATCGAACCACATTAAGTAAAGGTAAGGAAAAAATAACAGTATGTTGTTTGAGAAAAATGAAACACTTCAGTTTCCCGAAACACGAACAGATTACGACGAAATTGCACAAGAGGAGCAGTTGTTAATCGTGTCCAGGACGATGTAAGGAAAGGTGCTCCATGTGACCACTCTCATTCACCTGCAAAATTTCAAGTCGATGGACAATGCGTTCAACTGCAGATCGTAAATGATCAGTTGTGATGCTTCGCACATGAAGCGTTACGGAGTTCTTTAAGTCATTCAAAGTCACAACACTTCCACGATACACCACACTTTTTAAGTGGCCCCATAATCGGAAATCGCACGGATTTAGATCCGATGAACGTGGTGGCCATGGATTACGAAAGAAGCGACTAATAACACGTTCGTCTGTGAAGTGTTGGAGCAATAGCGCCTTCACGGACTCACGGATGTGTGGGGGCGCACCATCCTGCATGAAAATAGTCCGATACGGGTCCTTACATCGGCGGGTCCGATGTAAGGACCCGCCTTTGCTGAAGTTGCGGCACAACAAACGTCTGCAGCATGTCATGGTACCGACGGCCCGTAACGGAACATATGATAGGACCACGTGTAGTTATTTCCTCAAAGAAGAATGGCCCAAAGATGAATGTCGTCGTGAACCCACACCAGTCACCCTTTGAGAATGCAGGGGAATTTCAGTGTGCATCCGCGGATTTTCCTTATCCCAAATGCGGCAATTCTGTGTGTTGACTGTCTCATCGAGGTAGAAATGAGCCTCGTCGCTCCACAGAATATTCCAAGGCCATGGCAGATCAACTGTCATTCTGTTGAGAAAACTGACTGTGAATGAGAGACGTTGTGACTTGTCCCTATCAAGCAGCTCTTGGGTATGGTGGATCTTGTATGGGAAGTAGTGCATTATGTTTCTGAGCACTTTTCGGATGGGCTGTTAGAATAGACTATCTGTCGAGAAACTGCACGTGCGCTACTGCCCCCAAACTCTGTGACTCTCTGGCAACAGTTGTCTTGACGGCATCAACAAGTACCGGTGTGACAGGTTTACGGCCTCTTCCAGGTTGAACTCCTATTTTCCCCGTCCCTTCAAACCTCTTAATCATGACCCGGATACCTTTAGTAGACATTGGTCCAAGCCGTAGGTTCTTTATACGACGAAACTGCAGTAGAAGCATGCCCCTTGTTTTCGTAAAACAGCTTCACCAATAACGCACGTTCAACTAAAGGTACCGTCATAATTACAGCCGGAGACATCGACATAAAACATGACACCTGCTTTGCATAAAGCTTCCTATTCTTCGCAAGCATGTAAATCTAGACATTTTTTTCCTAGAACTGACAGCTTTTTTCGGTTTTGCATTTTATTACTCATAATTCTTGTTCTGGATTGTTAATATTGTTTCTGTATTCCGTCTTGGTCGTTTAATGCGTTAAATTTAATGTTTTTTCGAAAAAGGCGCCCTCTGGTGGACAATTTTGGAACTAAAATCTTCTTTTCGAAATTCTGAGAGCGCATCTCGTGTATAGTCCATAAACCAAATTTCGTTGCGTTCCGTTCACCCATTTGCTCTGTAGAATGCTGTTTATAGGGGAAGTTTAATTATAACCACCCTGTGTATATATATATATATGCATACCGGGTGCGTCAAAAAAATGTATACACACTTTGAACCGTCATAGAAAATTTATGTTCCGTTCTACAAGGTTCGATGCTGGAAATGGAAAGTTTAAAGTCCAATTTTAAACATAAATGCACTTTCTGATGCAAATGTCATTACTGTTCAAAGTGGCGGTCTTCGATACATTGCTGAGTACGAGTCACCACTGATTCCGTACATCGTACCAACGTGTCCAATGGAATTTCTGAGCACACCACTTGAATCTCATTCCAAAGTGTGTCTAGGTTACGTGGTTTACGTTTGCACACCTTATCCTTTACTGTGCCCCATATGAAGAAATCTAGCGGCGTAAGGTCTGGAGATCGTGAAGGAAACTGGATTGGCCCCCTGCGTCCTATCCACTGGTCTGGCAAATTTTGATCCAGGTATGCTCGTGCGTCGCGATGATAGTGCGGCGGGGCGCCATCTTGTTGGAAATTGAAACTTGTAGCACGGGAAATACAGTTTCTATGACGGTTGAAAGTGTGTATACATTTTTTTGACGCGCACGGTATATATATATACATGGCTATGTATATGGGGGTAAACCATATGTCTATAACCTTCACACTTTAATACAAGCATAAAAATTTTAATTAAGTAATTTTAAATTATAAGCATAATGCAAAAAATACAACTCAGTGAACGGATGTATCCGGTCGCGGAGATCAGAGAGTTAAGTGGTTTATTATTATTATTATTATTATTATAGTTTATATTCAATTTTGTTTTAGTAGCAAAAATTTATGAAAAAAAAAAAAAAAAAAAAACTTCTTAAGAAAATATTATACAAACACGTTATGATTACAATTTTTTTTTTAACTCCTTCGTAACTTAAAACTGCGATGCGGTTTTTAATACTACTGAATGGTGAGCCTGAATAGCACCTTTTTTAAATAAAAGTTTTAATACATAAAGGATTTAAGGAATAGTTATGATAATCCACTGCTTTAATAGTTCAGAGATTTAAATGAAACTAATTGAAAATACTTCACTTCTTATCTCTTTTAAACTAACTGTAAAAGTTTGTGAATACCAAAACAATACACTGAATAACAGGATATTTTGCTTTTTAAGATAGCGTTTCTTTAATTTTTCAGAAGAATTAATTTTTAAATAGCGGTAAAATTTATTTATTTGTTTATCTGTTTTCTTTACATTAGATTGTGTTTCCCGTGTTAAGCTTATTATAACATAGGTTGGCCGGAATATAATTAAATATGAAAAATGGTGATAAATCATTCTTTTCTGAAAGCATCAAACAAACCAGGAATCATATTGTTTAAATTGAAGTTCCTATGAAATTTAACTAAAATGAATGTCAGTGCAGATAGTTGAATGGTGACGCTCATAATACTCTATTTAATTTTACGAGATATTTATAAAAAAGATATAATCTAATTTTTTTTAGGTGATCTGAGAAAATTGTTATGGCATTTTGTATTATTTTATAACATTACGTTAAATAAAAATGTTCTAAAAATCAAACATATAAAACTAAATTATCTAAATTATTTTTAAACTATAGAAATGGAGAATTTTAAAGAGATTTAGATTCAATAAACACATTTCGATTTCATATAATAATAATAATAATAATAATAAATCCTAATAAGGTATCAGAAATGGTAATCGGCATCAAACATTGTAAATTATAAAGAAATCACTAAATAAATAATCTAAAAATATCTGTTTAGATCGCGTGCCGGATGCATTCTGTGGCTTTGTGCCCGACAGTAATTCATTCTTCTTGAAAATAAAGTTTATTAATACTTTAATTATTAGTTGTCAAACTTAGTCAACATAATCACATGCTATCGCGTGAGTTCTTCTTGGTGTGAGATGATATTTATTCCTAAAAATGTTATTCAAGTCTTGAAAAAGTAATAATATATATATATATGTATAATCAGGAATTGAATGCTGTAGAAAGTAAAGCTGGACCAAACATTAAGAATAATAAAAGTTTATAAATGTATGTAACAATAGATCAAGTTATAATACTTGGACATAAAAGTAAGTTTGTTTATTAAGAGTAATAATGAGCTAATTTATACAGGTCCTGCATAAAATTCGTCGCATATGAGAATAAGTATATTTAATCGCTTCCCGAAATAGTTTTTCCATTTTAAACCATATTGTGTCGTGATAAATTGCGTTTATAATCGAATAAAATTAACGCGTATTTAACGACAAAACTACTTATCCATAACAGCAGAGTTCACTTCTTTATACGTTTTCTTAGTATATAGATCCCAATCGTCTAAGAAATTGTATTGAAAAGGGAAAATATCTTATGTGTAACAACTACACGATTTCCATTACCAACTATTACACGGTTAATACTGCTACTACTACTACTAATAATAATAATAATAATAATAATAAAACACGTTTTTGAACTAAGGGTACCTTAAAACAGGTAAATCGGGCAAAATCTCGATATCGAAAATTTTGACCGACTAAAATACTTCCACTATCTTTTGTAGTCGGGTAATATAAATTAAAATTGTTTACTATGAACCGAGTCTCAATCAATATTGAAATGTAATATACATATTATTAAATAAATCACAGACAAATAGGGTAAAAATATAAGGACTAGACTTAGTTTACACACACAAATGTACCAATATGAATCAAAACTTTAGATACTATAAGGCAAAAAAAAAAAAAAAAAAAAAAAAAAAAAAAAAAAATGGACTTAGGGTATCTTAAAATAAGTAAATCAAGTGAAAAGTAAATATTGAAATTTCGACCACTTACAATACTCTCATTATCTATTGTAGTCGGGTAATGTAAGTAAGAAATATTTACTATGAACCGAGTTTCGTTCAAAATTGAAATGCAACATACTATTATTAGACAATTCACAGACGAATAGTGTAAAAATATCAGGACTAGAATTATTTTACTCGCACAAACGTATCAATATGAATAAATACTTTAGACATAAGAAAAAAAAACTTATTTGGTTTTAAGGCATCTTAAAGCAAGTAATGAAAACTCGATAACGAAAGTTTTGACCAAACACAATACTTCAATTATCTATTGTAGTCCAGTAATGTAAGCAAAAATTATCCGTTATACACCGAGTTCCATTGATTATTGAAATGCAACGTATTATTATTATTACACAAATCATACAGGAATAAGGTGAAAATATAAGAAATAGGATTATTTTATCCGCACAAATGTATCAATGTGAATTAATACTTTAGATACTATTGAAATTGTCTTTGAAATTTATAAACAGATATTGACTGACTTGATTGAACAGGTATTGATCCAACTTTTGATGCTCAATCACTTTACTTTGTTAAAATTGATAACTAATAATAGTAGAGAAGACAGCAACATTCTCCCATTAACTTTTTGATTATTTGGAATTATTTCAGGTATTTAATGTATCTATGCAATCATATTTCTTTATTAAATTTTAAATGACATTTCATTTACTACTACACTTTAAAACATACTTCTTTATCTATGGATCATACGCTGTTATTGCGTAAAGATAAGAAATTTTTTCGCTATTTTGTAAAATCTGTATTTAAATCGAAGTGAAATTAAGTATGCAAGATTCCTGATTTTGATGTATTTTAAAAGTGTATTTAACATTTTGTAAAGTGAAATGATAAATTTAAAACAGACATTGATAATATTAAAATTAAATTGGCATTTATTTTTCATAGAAATCGTTACTTTATTATTTGTTTTTAAATATTTCTTCAAATATACGTAGCCACATTTCAGAATTTATAAAGGTTTTTTATTCAGTAGTTATTATGTTTGTGTGTTGTTTTAAAACAATGATATCACAGATAATGTCAGATTTATATTATCAATATATTTAATAAATATATTTATTAAAAGTAAGATTTCAGTTTGCTACATTTAAGCACTTTCAAGATTTTACTCGATATGCATATAATAAGCCACATTTATTTATTTTGATTATTTCATAAGGAAATATTTTTGCTGTTTTTTCGAAAATGAAACTTGTTACATATATGTGAATTATTTTTCCCTCTTTGCTAAACCTTAATTTATCTTTTTGAATAATTTCGAATTCAGAATTTCCTAGAATTGGTACTGAATATAAAACACAGAAGATATTCATTATTTTCAGCTAAACAAAACCATTTGTTTTCAGCTATACTGTTCAGAATAAATAGCTTCTGAAATGATAATAACTCTCTTCTCTCACATCTCTCGAGTAAAATAATGCATCATTAACGTTTTCCTATTCAACCATGAAAACACTATTTATTCATAAATTTACTTTAACTTGGTATATAGCTTGTTTACCATTTTATGCTGCCATGAGAGAAATGATTCCTCGTGTAATAGATGATGAAACTGGAGAAATCAATTTGGAGTCCAAAGAGGTAATATTTCGCTTTGTTTTCTTTTATATGATGTAATTGTAAATTAGTATTTTATCTATAACTTTGTATATAACATCTACAGAATAATTTATAACTCGTTTTTAAAATATAACTATAATTTAATCACGGCGATATCATTGAAGAGAACAATGCAAAGGTCAAAACTGAAATTACATAATTTGTGTCGAAAAACATTGCAGTAATTAAGTACATGTTTTTTCCTGAATTAGTATAAATGATAATAATTTTATAGTATGACTTTCATGGACATGCATTAGAAATATCTCAGACAGAGAGTTCAGTAATCGAAGGAGGAAAAATAAAAGAAATAATAAATATGTTTCACCTGAAATTAAGTATAAAAGGAAAGTAACCTTTGATATTTTATTCTTATGGGGAAATTTTACATCGCTTTTTTATTACGTTTTATTTTCCGTTGCATGAATAGTGAAAATAATACAAAATATTTATTTTAAGTAGTTAATTACTATAAGCTATTCCTTTCGCATATTGATTTTTAGGCCAAAATGTAACATGTTCTGCGTAATATATATATATTCCCAACTTTGATTAAGTATTCAAGAAAAATTTGCGCTCACTCGAATTTTCTAGATATATTTTAAAAGAAGCAAAAAATTTATATGTATTTTCAAGCATCTAAAATATTTTATCATACCGCATTTTTGAAATAAATTTACTAATAAAGAATTGTTGATAATGATTAACATTCGAACTTAAAAATATTTTTAATTATGTACACGAAAACATGTTGTAATTAGGAAAAAATCTAAATGAAAAAATATTTTAACATGATTTTTAAATTGAACCTTTGATCAAAGCGATGTTTTATAAATAAATTTTAAAGAGAGTTATTCTTGCGAGCTACGTAAAATAGATAATAAATGAAAAGAGAATTATTTAAAATAATTTTTGCAAACAAATACTATGTTGTTATTTTGAAATAAAGAATGAGTGTGCTTTAAAATGTTTGCAAAGAACAATTACGAGTTAATTTTAGAAATAACAATTCTATCATCAATATAACTGAAGCAGTAAATTTTGGAAGCTTCAAACAAATAATTTTTTTCAACAGCAATATCTTGGTTATTTTATTCTTTAAATTTTACTTTGCGCATGATTACATTAATTTTTATATGGCGCTCGTTACTTTTCAAGCGAAAAAGACTTTTGGAAAAAAAATAAAAAAGAAAGAAAGAAAGAAAGAAACACAAATTATATCTTACTAGCTTATTAGAGAACTCTTTTTGGAATATCAGCTTGGACAAAACCGTTGCAGTGGTGCCGAGGGCATAAAATGGTACAGAAGAAGCAAAAATAAAATAACTAAAAAGAGAATTTTAAGAATTAATAGAAATAAAGTTCATAAGAAGCGCCATAGTACAGTGGCTCAGTAGATCAATGCACAAGAACAATTCTTTTCAGATAAGAGTTTTAAGATTCAGTTCCTATTGCAGCTCTAGTGTTAATTAAGAGTTAATTGCATGTTCTGCAGTAACTGCCATAAGGACAATTAATTAATATTGGTCGAGATTTATCTTTTATTTTGATAGGCTGCAACTTAAACAGTTTTCTTTATGTAATCACTGATATTCATTATACTTAGCTGGTAGTCTCTTAAAAGGACTATTGTAATGTCCCATCCCCTGAGTACCCTTCCCGCATTTCGATACATTCAACTTCCATTAAATTTATTGGTGCGAGTTTATATTTTTCTTTGTCATTTTTCATTATTCAGGTATATTTTACTTTTTAATGCTAATTTTAAACAACAGTGATCACGAGCATATTCACGTGATCACAAGAAAATAAGAAAAGTAATCAAGATATATGCTGTGAAACATTTTATTAAATTTAAATTATTTCAGTTACAAAAATATAAAATGTTCATTAAACAAAAATCACCGAGGAATAAAAGTAAAAATATTTTAAAACAAAAGCAAATGTTACTCTAAAAGCGGGAATTGAAAAATTTTCAACGCAATCAGAACAAAAAAGTTATTTTCAGTCATGCAGTACATGAAAGAGAAAAATATAACCCAAGTATTAAAGAAAAAAAATCTGTCATTATGTCAAAGTTATATTAACTATTTCCCATTTAATCTCTTTATTAATGTTTTAAATGTCATAAAAAAATCAAAGCCAGGAGAACCACATAAATAAACTTTCTGTTATAGTTCGCTAACTTATCCGACTTCTCTTTCTACTCTAGGGAAATGTGGTTCTTTTTTGAAATGTAGATTTTAAAAGAAGTACTCTAAAGTGAAACAATAACCATGTATGTCATTTAAAACTTTTCTTTAATTTAATACGTGCAGATTTTTGTAAGAATTCTTGTCCAATTTACGCTAACCTTTATTCTTCCGAAAAAATTATAGATATATAATTTTTTTTTTTTTCATAAAGACAAAGCAATCCTTCCAGAAAAAGGGACACTGATTCTTTTGATCAATAACTGTAAAATATTCATTTTTTCATTTCAAGCTGTGCAAAGGCTTTTAAACGAAGTCTTTTGTCTGCTTTACATAAAAGGATCATAAAAAAGTGTTCTGAATGGAATGCAGACTTTGAAAATATATGCCGGCGAGTTATTTCTATCACATGTAGTATCCATCTTTAAATGTTGAATTTTTAATGGTTACAAAAGGTTTCATTGCACATGTTTCGATAATAAATTGCATTTGATAAAAATTTTCATCTGAACATTTTTATTGAGAGATTATTTAAACGTATAAAAAATATTTTATGTGATATTTAAAATGTATAAAATAATGTTCTTTATAATAATTTTGACATAATGTATTTTTTTTTATAGATGAATATTATAATGTTACAAATGTTTTAGGACATGCGTTATCATTTTATCCAAATAAATCACTACCTACTTCCATTTTATAGAAAATTCTATCGCCTATCTGAAATTTATAAAAGATTCCTTTTAATACAGAAAAATGTTTTTATTTATTTATTTATTTTTATTTGATAAAGGCTGATTTTTAAATAAAAGCTGCTTCTTAATGCTGCAATCAAGAAAAGATTTTTAGCATGATATTTTGAAAGGACTGTCTAATTTAAATTTTATAGAAATAAGGTCGCTCTCTCTCTCTCACACACACACACAAAAGAAAAAATAAATAAATAAATAAATAAATAAAATAAATAAAATAATAATAATAGTGATAAAATAATAATAAGAAGAAGAACTTCATGCATATTTGTGCATCGCTTAGAAATACAGTTATATTTACTCTTTATCTAATTTTTTGTACTAAAATTTCAAAAATGGGTCGTTTTCTAAGAATAACGAATAAAAAAATGTTAAATTTGATATGCGATAAGTACACATTTTAGGATACTGGAATGTAGGATTCACTTCAGGGTTGAAAATATAGTTCTTCCGAAAATGACTACTTAGGTTAGGAGTCACTGGTTAAAATATGCAATAAACGTATACACTTTTACACATTTTTTGACTGCATATACCACCATGCTTACCCGAAAATAGCACAAACATTTTAATTTTAATATATCTTTAACGTAAAAACCTTCCAAATATTTCTGGTTTATTAATACCAATTCACGAAAGGTTATAAAAGTGATCAATAATTAATTAAAAAACATAAATTACGCAAGACATCTTAAAAGACAAGTTTCAGAAAACCAGATTGAAAAACTGGTGTTGAAAGACGAATAAAGTAAACGAGCATCATGAATTTCCCCAAAACACAAAATTGTTACGTATGAAAATAATTAAGCATGACAATTCATAGGTAAAAATACTGTAGCAGCAGACTCAAGCGCATTGTGTAAGCAACCAACATAGTAGACTCAGAGTAGCACTTCTACAAAACCTTGTCGATACAAAAATTGTAAATTAGACTAATAACGCTATTTACAAAAAGAAAAAAAAAAGAGAGAGAAAGAGAGAATAGAACAAGAAAAAAAAAAAAAAAAGAGAGAGAGAGAGAGAGAGAGAGAGAGAGAGAGAGAGAAAGAAAGAAAGAAAGAAAACAGCAAAAATTGATTTGGTTTGAATTGTCTATCAACAAGCTTGCAGTATTAAGTGTACTTCTTTTTTATATAGGAATTATTGCTAGCGCTCGAGTAATTTTGCTGCCGACTGCACGGTCGTTTTCTAAACACCAACAAAAAATTGCGATACATGCTTGTTTTACATACGCGGATTTTTATTTCCAAAAAGGTTTTGATCAGCCTTTTGCAAATTTTAAAATATATTTGTAATATTTTAGGTAGTAACTTTGTCACCTATGTAAAAATTTTGACATTTTTTTTTTTTTCCTTTGGTTATGCAGCAAAAGTCAATAGTCGTTAGACTGTCGAGTTGGTGTGAACCCTAAGAGAATGTGAATTAAAAACAAATATATATATATATATATATATATAACAAATTACCGCAACAAAATTTCTCAAAGTTGAAAAAAAAAAGTTTTCAAATGTAGAAATGAAAATGTAAAAACATAAAATAGAGAAAAAATTGGCCATTACGTAAAAATCTCTTACTCTAATTTTAATAAATGACGTTCGGAATGTAAAAAGGAGCATCTTGGTAAGATTTCCTTCAGCGTTTTTACCAATATTTTTTTCTTTCTCAAGAAACTAAATACTGAAAAATATACTAAATAAAGTTTTCATTCCAAGTAATTTCCGAATACTTTTTATCATCTGAATTTTTGCCTTACTCTAAGGACGTCTCTAAATATGATATTTTGTAATTTAAAGTAGGCGTTTACATTGCCACTTGTAAGGATTATTTTAAATGAAACTTCTTTTACTAGTATTGAATTTCACTTTCGTTTTTTTTTTTTTTTTCGATAAATCTAATCAAATTCTATTTTAATCGCAACGGAAAAAGTCTTGCATACATTTCTTAGGTTTCTTTAATTTCTGTCATCGTCTGTTCTTAACATTTAATTTTCTGCTTCTAATATTATACTTAAACTTTTTTTTTCAGATATATATTTCAAATATGTACCAAAACATTGGCTTTAAAATTCGAGAAAATTTAAAATTTCTTTCTTTTACTTTCTTTCATCCATTCCTTTCTTCTTCTTTTTTTCCCAATGTCACACTAGCCTCTTTAAAAACTTTTTTGTTAGCAACAGTCTTATAAATTTACACTTGTTAAAGGCTACTAGAAGGTAAAAACCTTGAAATGATTTTTTTTAGTTGATAATATTGTATAAAAAACATCAAATGAAAATTACTTTTTCAGAAATAAAAGTTTATTATTATTTTTTTACTAGTAGGCTTTGCCCGTTTCGCTGTTCACTATATTTTGGATGATTTTTTTTTTTTTAATTGAATAATTGGAACATTTAAATAGATGTATTTCGATTGGCGATTATTTTCGGCACAGCTCTAGTATGGGACCCCCTTGGCGATTTCAAATATTTTTTTGCCATATTTTCGATGAATTGAAATGGTTATCGCAGTTGCGTAAGTAAAGACCTTGGCGAAAAACATCCGATTACTTCGGTGCCAATTTTCAAATTTTTCCAAGGAAGTCCTATACTAAAGCTGTGCACTATTTTCACCAAATCAAAGCCTAGGCTAAGTACCATGATATGCAGCCGTTAATGAATTATAAATGACATTTAGTTATTTGAGTTTATTATCTTGGTTAGAAACACGACTAATTTAAAATATAAACTAAATATGCATTCACATTAAGGAACAGCTTTAGTATAGAGGCTTCCTGGCGAAATATGAAAATTGGCACTGAAGTACCTCAGGAAATTTTTGCAAAGGTCTCTTTTTATGCAATTGCGATAACCTTTTTAATTTCTCGATAAACTGGCAAAAAATAATAAAAGTTCCCAAAAGATTTCTTATACTACAACTTTGCCTACTCTACTTTGCGGACGATAAAATCAAGGGGGAAGAATAAAACTAGATTTGATTAAGTTTTGATGATACAGGTTTAACATTTCAATTTTTTTTTTTTTTTTTTTGTTCACGTGTAAAGAAGTGTTTCTTTTTATGTTAAGGGAAAAAAAACGAAATGAAATGTTGTACGTTTTTATATTATTGGCATCATCTTAAAGTTAGAACTCAAAGAAAAATATCACAAAAAAAAAAAAAAAAAAAAAAAAATCATATAAAAGTAAACTTTTCGAAAAATATGATAGAAATATCTAAAATTTACATAAATGCGTTGCGAATCTCCACAGATTCCTTTATCTAGAAATAATTTTTTGAACTGTACGTGCCATAGTTTTTTTTTTCTCTAAATCGACAAAAACAGGCAAAGAGACGGGGAAATATCTTCTTTTATTAGTATAGAAACAGGCTTAGCCTGATTTTTTTCAAATTGAATGACTGAAACGTTTAAACAAATATATTTCGATTGGCAACTATTTTCAGCACAACTTTAATATGGGATCTTTTTGGCAATTTCAAATATTTTTTTGTCATTTTGGTGATAAAATAAAATGGTTATCGTAGCTGTGTAAGTAAAGAACTTGGCATCAACCATCGCCAAAATGGCATAATAATAATAATAATAATAATAAAAGTTGTCAACGGGGCCTTATATTAAAGCTGTGCCCACATTACTTTTGCGAACTATAAAATCAAGAAAAAAAATGTATATATATATAAGCCTATCCGATTAGTTGAAATTAATAATAATAATAATAATAATAATAAGCTGTTATAACGTCAGTTTTATCAGAAGTTTTTTATGATACTGGTTTGCATAAAAATATCTATATTTTCTTTTAAATTGGAGGGAAACAAAAATAATAATGAGAACT
Organism: Salticus scenicus; assembly: GCA_963930645.1. Taxonomy (NCBI): domain Eukaryota; kingdom Metazoa; phylum Arthropoda; class Arachnida; order Araneae; family Salticidae; genus Salticus; species Salticus scenicus. Next base: position 212,913,193 of record OZ005651.1, on the reverse strand, counting down.
TTTTTTTTTTTTTTTTTTTTTTTTGCCAAGATTGCTTTTTCTTTTAAAAATTTTTAAAGTTAAAATGGAATTTTTATTTAAAACTATTGAACTATCCGATTTAACTAAAAATTATGGCATTAGATAGATTCTGTTCTCATTAATAAGTGTACCAACTTTTGTAGCGGTCGGCGCAACAGTGTACTTTTTATAACAAATTAAAATCTAATATAGCATGACATCCATTGTACCACAATAAATCGCGGTCCAAAATTTTTTTATTGTTTATTTTTAAGGAGTGATCTTACCCGACACGATTTCGGAGGACTCTTGCTTAATATTATATAGAATATTTAGTGGTAGGTTTGAACGGTTTCTGATACATGGAGACGCTGCTAAAATCGTCATTAAAACACATGCAATCTGAACTGAACACTCAGTATTTGTCTTATCTGTAAATGGACTATTTCTTTCGTTATCGATATCAGAAGTGAAACAAACTAATCACGATACATTATTTTAATATTACATTATGAATTTTTATTCATAATACTAGAAATAATAATTTAGGATATCATTATCATTATTATTATTAATAATATTTTCGAAATTACATTTAATTCATTATTTAACACGTAATATAACATTTCTCTAACGTGGAGCAGTTACGATTAAATTTTGTCGAAACGATACGATAGTGACGTAAAGTGTTATCTGATTGGTCGACTCAGATCGAATTCATGAAATCATAAATTCGGCTGCTAGAAAGATATTTAGGCTACAAAAATTTAATCGAATGCACTTGAAATGCACATTTTTCTTAAAGAAATTAAGAATAATAAATAAAAAAATAAAAAATAATATAAACTTTTTGTTCTGAAACACATGCTCAAAATCTGGTATTTAGAAGCATGTTTGGAAGAATTTAAAGATAGTTAAACCTGTCATTTCCTCGTCGGTTATTCGACTAGACGGTGGTGGCACCATCTGTTGATGGAACTCAAAATCATCATATAAAGATACATTTTTAATATAATAATAATTTTGTTCAATTCTAAACATTTTTAACTTAGCAGCGGAAAAAAATATTTTCTAAAATTGAAATTATAAATCAAATATCAGAGATTTAAATCTCTTTCACTGAAAAAAAAAAAAAAAAAAAAAAAAAAAAAAAAGTCGAAAAAACTGAAATTTTCCAATGAGTGATTTTATTTACGAGATTTTTCTGAAAATCGTATTAGGTAGGTAGGTACTATCACGCAGAAGTTATACTTGAGAAAAGTAATAAATATTAAAATTTTATTACTATAATCAAAACTAAAAGCAAAGAAACTGCTTATACTTTAGAAATTATGACATTAAATGTATTACGTTTTCCTTATTTTTTTCTGAGATTAATAATATCGAAATTACGGTGACACTTTCTTTTCTACAAAGTAATGAAGAAGAGATCGATTTTTAAAGGATTTTTTCGAAATTTATAAGATATTATATGTTTAATAATATTTGTAATACGTATTTCAATTATTCTTCAGCAAACTGAATATATGTACTTTATTTAGTATACAAGTATACAGTGGTGATTAGAATTATAAGGACAAATAAAAATTGACCAGAAATAATTATTTCAGGATTATATAGAGTGAAATGTATACATAAAATGCTTTTTTAAACTAGAAATCATTGTAGAATGCAAAACAGGGGAAGATGCAAAATATGAATGTTTTGCCATAAAATAAAATAAAATAAATAAAAATGCATTGTAACTTTTTGATTCAGGACATGATTTTTTACTTGTTTTCATATTGAATACCATTTTTGTATACTTCGTGTGCCAAAATAAACCACAGATTTTTTTTTTTTTTTTTTTACTGGGTTTAGGAGGCCGGCCAGTCAAGTATTTTCACGAAATTAGCATCAAACCATGATTTTGATATTTGAAAAATGTACTACGACATTATCTTGCTGGAATAAATAGTCTCCATTCTTAATTAACGGTGCTTCTGGTAAAAGATTATCGCCGAATATACCAACATAACACTCGGAATTCCTTACCCTGTAAAATAAATAAATAAATAAATAAAAAGTAAGGAGCAGTTTGTCCAGTCGTGAAACAACTACAGACTCTTACTGAGCCCCCTTCAAATATACGTTCTGAGAAAAAAAAAATCTTTGTGCAGATCATGCCAGAAGTAGTGAAAACCATCTGGTCCGTTCAAATTAAACTTTTTCTCATTGGAAAAGATAACATCATCCCACTCTTTTTTCCATAGTAATGCATATTTTGGCAAACTCCACCCTTAGTCTCTTATGAATTTTTGTTACAGGCGATCGTAACGTAAGTTTTTCTTAACCAATCTTTTTCTTGTAAAACACATCGTACCACATCGCGAACTGTTCGATGCAGTGTTGCCAGATTTTGCGACTTTTTTATTCAATATCCATCGTTAAATTTTATATGTAACGATTGCCTAATCACTTCAAAGATTAATCTTCTCTTTTGTATATTAAATATCACTTCTTAAAATTATTGGTGGCTATTGAATAAAAAAGTAGCAAAATCTGGCAACACTGCATCGAAAGTTTAATTCTCGTTTAATTTCCGTGGATGTTTTTTTTTTTTTTTTTTTTTTTTTTGAGCAACTTCGCCTTTTAGCATTCTTTTTTCACATACAGAAAAAAAAGAAGGTCTACCTGTATGTGTTTGCCGCCCATATTTGCCGGGATTTTAAAGAAAATTATAAAATTATAAAATTATACCCTTTGTCGCTATTTGATGTGGAGTAAGTCCCGAACTTTGAAAAGCAATCACTTTCGAAGTCCAAGTTTCTCAAAATCCAAAAATTTAGTACTTAGTGGAATGACTGCAAAAATGGAATATGGCGTTCCCAATCGCTTACTATGCATTTATATTATTTAGGAGTGCCATGTGCAGAACAAAAAACATGCATATTTTACTTTTAAGAGCACATAAATGCAGTTCTTTTTATAATTTTGACCATATCAAGAATAACTGTCTAAATCCAAAATACATTTTATGAATATGGATTTCCCATATATTTCCATAAAAACGAAGAAAATAGTGCTTCATTATCATTGGATTTTAGCCATAAATTTTGCATAATATTCCAGCCAATTCCAACCAAGATCTGGCGATTTTTCTCTTTTCGTTATAATTTTGTCACCACTATACATTCATTTTTATTAGGAAAAGTAATGCATAATTTCTTGTAAGGAAATCGAATGTAACTGGATAACGATATGTGGTAACTGAAATTCAATCTGATAGAAAAAAAAAATATAGTCAGTTCAGCTAAAGAAGGAGTATTGCATCTGCGAACGATTAAACTAATAAAAATTAAATTATTATTTATACTCCAAAGTAGCAAACAATTTTCTTGTCTAGTAGGATTGAAGAAAGGCTTTTTTTTACGGCTTTTTTTTTTTTTTTTTTTTTTTTTTTAGAAAGAAGAATATAATTGAATGATATTTATAATAAATATTTTAAAATTTATTGATGGATATAATAAACGGCATTATTAATACACAAGAACACATTCGTTTTTATAAAAAGAGAAAGATATAATAGCTAATAATACACATCTTTTTGGGAAAAAAAAAAAAAAAACTGAATGTAAAAGTGCATAACAATATTTAACAATTGAAATCCAGTCTGATACAAAATATTATAATCAGTCTAACTAAAAGAAATATTATTACACCAACATAAAATACAAAAAAAAAAAAAATAAAATAAAAAAAATAAATAAATAAAAAAAAAAACGGTTTGTACTGTAAAATAGCTATATATGAGCATCTACTATAAAATGATAGGATTTAAGAAACAGCTTAAGTCTAACCACACAAATTCCGTATTTTACACCATTAACAAAACAATCAACTAAGAACTGATGTCTACGAAAAAGACTTCTTAAAAAATAAATAAATAAATAAAACCTAAAAAATTAAATAAATAATAAACTTCTGGGGCGTTCCAAGTAAAGGCGGAAAATTTCATCAAACGACCTTGTTGTTTGTTGTATTCAGCTCACGTGCTTTCAAAGGAAATTACTACAAGAAAAAATGAAATTGAAACTTCTTTCTTGAAACATTGATGAGCCTCGAGCGTCTTCAGGACCGGCTTTTGTTTTGAAGTTACCATGAAACTTTTTTTTTTTTTGTACTCCCTAATATTTACGATCCTTTCTAATTTCGACAAACAAATGAGTTAATTTCAACATTCTAAGTATGTTGTTGAAACATTTGCCAAGTTTCCTAACTGTTAAGGTCAAAATTTGCAACTTTAAGGAAATGCTTTAGATTTTTTAAAAATTGATTTGAAAGTATGTGTTTATTTAAATCAATAGTTTCTGACGATATTCAAATACAATAATTGTTTAAGCATTCGAATTGCTTTGTGTTCTTAATATACTACAGTTGTTTGAATTAAATCAATTCTCTATTAGACTGAAGATAGATTTCATTTTGACTTTTAACTAGCTTCAAAAAATATGTTATTTATTTTTGACGAAATGAATTAATTTTCCTTTTAAAATATCGAATAATCCCAATCTTTTGATTTTTAAAATAATAATTAAATTACATATAAATTTATAATATTAACAGAATTCCCACGGCTCTTAATACTGCATTTTACTTTTGTTTTAAACAGCAGTTTTGCCGTAAAATAACCCTATATATTAAAGAAAAAGTTTACTTTTAGAGAATGTTGAAAAAAATCCTTGAAAAAGTCGTGTCCGTAGGATCACAGATTTAGGATTCAAATGGTTTTATTTACGGAATATACTATAGTAAATTTAATTTAATTATTTCGGAGACATTTAAGATGTGTTTAATTTTGATCTTTTATACACTCATGGACAAAAAAATTAGCGCACCAAGAAATAATTGCGGGATCGTAACGAAACTTGGCATGAAGGTACATGTCGGGGATATATGCAAATTATTAGAAATGCAGCGTGATTGCGCATTACGTTTAGCCGGTAGAGGGCGTTTAACGTCGTTCTCTGTGGAGTATAAAAAAGGTAACCAAAGCTTATTTGAGTGTACTGAATCGTTTACAAAGGAAGAGCTGAGGTAGACATGCCATTACGTCGTTTTCGAAGACAATATGAGCAGCTGTCGTAGTTTGAGAGGGGGAGAACCATCGGCATGATGGAAGCTGGGTGGTCAGCTAGGCGAGTAGCTCGTCAATTAGGCCGCTCTGATTGTGTTGTAAGGAGGTGTTGGGACCAGTAGACCCGAGAGATGTCATGTACAAGAAGACCAGGCTCAGGCCGCCCTCGACAGACCAGTCGTCGAGAAGACCGCCACGTCGTAAGAAATGCACGTGTACAGCCAACTGCTTCATCGGCCGCCATCTAGGCACAGGTAGCACCTTCACTAAGGGTCCCCTGTGTCTTCTCGAACCATACGAAGGCGCCTGGCTGAAGGACATTTGGTATCGCGGCGCCCATTACGTGTGCTGCCCATGACGCCCACCCATCGACGCCTCCGTTTGGATTTTTACCGCGCACGAGGAAACTGGACTGCGGCGGAATGGAACCAGGTCGTCTTTAGCGACGAATCCAGATTCAATCTCAGCAGTGATGACAATCGTGTTTGTGTGTGGAGACCCCGTGGTGAACGCCTCAATCCTGCCTTTGCTTTACAGCGACACACCGCTCCCACAGCTGGTGTGATGGTATGGGGTGCCATTGCCTACAATACACGGTCACCCCTAGTATTGTTCCATGGCACCATGACAGCCCAGCGGTATGTCCATGACATCCTGCAACCACATGTGTTGCCTCTCATGCAACGGCTCCCAGGAGCCATTTTTCAACAAGACAATGCTCGGCCTCACACGGCAAAGCTGTCACAAGACTGTCTCCGCACTGTTACTACCCTTCCTTGGCCTGCCCGATCCCCAGATTTGTCTCCAATCGAGCGAGTTGGGCATCCCACGAGTTTGAACGAACTAGAGGCAAGGTTACAGCAAATATGGAACGAAATGTCTCAAGGCATCATACAGAACTTGTATGCCTCAATGCCCGATCGTATCGCATCGTGCATTCGCGCTAGAGGGGGGTCCAACAGGGTATTAAATCGTCCGTTCTTTTGCCTTTTTCTCTGAAATAAATTATCCTTTATCTTTGATTTTCTAATCATTTACTTATATCAAAGTAGTCATTGCGTATGTAAAATTTCGTTTCATTTAGACGACTCCTTCTTGGTGCGCTAATTTTTTTGTCCATGAGTGTATAACATTTCTTTTTAAAGTTATATATCTTTTAAAGCAATACATTCATTTTTCAATTGAAATAGGTGGTAATACGTAATATTCTACTCCAATAATTAATTATTTAATATTTTAGAAAGCACAAAATAATTAGCTATGTATTCATTGAAAGCATTCTTAAGACACTGTTATAATTTACGAGAGTCCGCATTTGCGCAGTTGTCTTAGCTACATTTCTTGAGTGTCATCTTATAATATTAAAAAAACTTCAGAGTTATAAGAAAAAACTTTCTTATGCACAATTTTGCTGTGAGCCATTAAGTACAATAAATAACTAAAATTAAATTCAACCACAGTTATAAAAAAGCATAAAATGAATGGAGAATTAAAAAATATTTCAAATAAAGTAAGTCCTCCATATTAATATTATTATTATTATTATTATTTTTTAATTGCAGTTTTTCAGGTTAACTTTTACTTAACAGTCCGTAAAAAATAAGTTATTTCTTAATTTTTACCGGGAAAAACAAAATTAAAAATAAATAAATAAACTTATAATAACGTTATAATATTAGTATGTATATTTAGCTCAAATATACCTATATATGCAACATGGGAGAAATAAATATAAAAGGAAATTTATATGCATAAACAATTCCAAAATTAACAACAAAATATGCAACTTGTTTTTATGAAAATTATTTTTCATCACTTTTATGAAATCACTTCTAAAGGTGTCTATACTTTGTAAAAAATTTCATATTATTAGCATCTTATTAGGCTTCTTTAAAGTGTTGCTTAATGAAGCCGATAAAATGTGAAAATTTTCCAAAGTTTTGAATTTAAATATCTCGGTCAATTTTTGTTGTACAGATGGGAATTTTTTTGTGTTATGTTTGTTAGAATAAGCGTCAACTTTTATGAAATATGATTATGGAAACTGGGTGAATGTGTAAAAGGTTAGGTTTGGGATTTTCACAAAATTAATTTTTAAAAAATTATTTAAAAATTACACACCATGAATACTTACATTTTAAATAATTTTGTAATTGGAAGTATACAGTTTGCCCAAGTCCTTTGTCACCCCCATTAGCTTCAGAAAGTCGAGAGTGTCTAGGTATGGTAACGTGGCTATGCACTATCAAATGAGACCGCTTACAACGCTACATGATGAAAGATGGCAGAGTTAGCGTTCCTATTTCGAAAAAGGTACGAGGTAGGGGGTGGGAATAAATTACAAAATTTAAGAGCATCATTCATTTAGTGAAAACATCTTAGAGGCAAAAATGCTAAAAATAGAATGCTTAAAATGTGCATTTGTTTATTCGCAATTTCCTACGTTGTGACTTTAGAAAACGATCTTACAAAGAAAAAACAACCACTTATCACAAGATACTTTTAATTTCGATGTTTAAACTTTTGTCCGCCAACTGCAATGCACATTTATACCTTTGTTTTAACTTTATATTGAACACGTTGTAGCATAGCGCTAGCGGATGACATGTAAGCTACGTAAAATTCATACGAGGGTCCAAATGTGCATTGCAGAAGACGGACAGGTGTTTAAAAATCGAAAATAAAGGTATCTTGTGATAACTAATTGTTTTTTCTTTCTACGAATGTTTACTGTAATAACTAGTTGTTTTTTCTTTCTACGAATGTTTCCTGAGTCACAATGTAGTAAATTGCGAACAAACGAATGTAAATTTTAAGCCGTTCTGTTTTTAGCATTCATGACTACAAATTCTCTTTTCGTAGAGAATCGATGATGTTCTACAACTTTGGGCATCACTTTTTTTCTCCTATCTCGTAACACTTTCGAGATAGGAACGCTAATCCGTCGTTTTCTATCAAGTACTGTTGTTAGTAGGAGCATCTGGTAGCGTTTATTCACTTTAACATACCTAGACACCATTTTCATGACTATATCTCTCGTATTTCTGAAATGAAAGGGATGACAAAGGACTTTAGTAGGCACACTGTATGTCTGCGACCAACGGTTGTACCCTGAATATAGTAGGCTTAGTGCTTTCGGAAATATTATTCGTTTTAAAATAGTACTAATTTCAGAAAGATGTGGTTGGATGAACTCTGCAGCTCATGCATGCTTTGTTAAAATAAATATAGTAACTGAAATGCGTATTTGAATTAAATAAAAAAAGATTAATAATTGGAAATATAATGTTTTAAATATATGATATATATATATATATATATATTATACAAAATTTTTATACCTATAACATAAAAATGTACTTTCCCAGTACTTTAGAGAACAAATAAATCTTGTAAACGAAACAAATTTTTGTTAATCCATTGTATTATGTATTGTGAAATTTACTTGAGATTAAAAAAAAAAAAAAAAAATCCATGCAATACTTTTAATTTTCTTTGCAGTTTAAAACTAATATAGAATAAACAAGATTTGTACTTTTTACGAAATATTTTAAAAATATTTTTTTTTTTCCTTTTCTTACAGTACAGCTTTTATTACATCATCAGCTCTCTATCTGAATGGGCTTTCACATTCTTCAGTATATTGTTCATAGCAACTTTCTACAGAGAATTTAAACACATGAAACTGAAGTTGAAAGTAAGCCCGAAACAAATAACTCAAGTAAACATAGACAGTGTGCAAATACCTGTTCACACTACATTCAACGGACATGATGAAATAACAAAAATGTAATGAAGGATGTCATAGAAATTTCAATTTCTTGGAACATTTTTATCGCATTTTGGCTTTGAAGTCATCTAAAGTAATTTATATATGATATTTATTCATTTGTAGTATTTTGTAATATTTAATGTATTCCAACACATGTTTAATGTATTCCAAGTCAGCATTACGGAAAAACCAGAACGAGGATTATCCACCATCTATAAAGTGTTTTTTCATGGAATGGATTATGCTATATATTTTATAGAAATTCTTCTTTGTGTAAAGCCTGTTTTAAAACATTTTTTTGATTGTTGAATAAAATATTTTTAATAGAATTTTTTGCTGTTTTTTTTTTTTTTTTTTTTTTTTTTTTTTAAACACGGTATATAAAAATTCTGTTAATACTTTTTAGTGTTTTTCAGCATGTTCTTGCCATTTAATTAATAGCATTCAGAAATAGTTATGTTATTATGCATAATTTTTAACTAAAAATGCGCTGTATAATTAATTACATTTACAAAACAATACTTACTATCGTGGTGCACATTTTAAAATTTAATCTAAAGTTACTGAATTACAATGTTATAGAGATTAAATTTATATGTTTAGCATAAAAATTACCTCAATGCAGGTTTCATTACTCACTATTATTTCAATTTATTCTATAAAACAATAGTTTGGGTATAAGAAATGTATAATAAAAGAATTACCCAAAACTAAATACAAGAAAATTTACAAAAACGTAATTAAGTTTCACCTCAGACAATAATACATTTATTTCTTTTAACAAAGTAATTAAGTGGGTTACAAAAACCATTACCTCTATGTTTCAGTATACCTCATTAAAACATTCATATTTATGAACCCATGTTCTGCCCAGTAAGTGTGAATTCGTGTAATTAATATTGTTATATGTTTGCAAAAAATTATTATAGGTATAAAAATATACTATCATTTCATATAATAATTAAAAAATAATAATAATAAATAAAGTTTATATTTGAAGAATTTTGTGCACAATTTTTTTTTATGTAAATACTGAAAACATAATACACAAATGAAAATGAGCCTTTTTTTTTTTAGCGGAAACAATTCTGAACGAAAATGCAAAATATAGCTCACATAGATGAAAGTGAAGTAATTCTAATAATTAAGAATGGAATAGTTTACCAAATTAATATTTCAATGTATCTTGGTTTCAAATTATCATATTTCACTATACAATTTGGTCATAAATAGAACGGCTAAGTACAAGCCCTTGATACTAGATGCCAAAGATGCAAAAGGATTAAGAAGAAGCAAAAAAAAAAAAGGATTTCTGTCAAGAATTATTAAAATAGAAATGTTCTGCTCGCATATACTTATAAGTGAAGCAAAAGCGTTTTAAATAAATATATTGCATTACATTTAAAATTCGTAATTCAACATGTATTGCATTGTAAATATTTAATATTTAAATTTTAAATATTTACCATGTAATGTATAAAATATATTATAGCTATAACCTCATTGCAGTACAATGTATCACATATAACATTTTCTCAAAAAAAAGAAAAAAAAAAAAAAAAAGGTTTGAGGTAGCGTTATAAAAATTTGCATCTATAATACCCTATTTCTCTCTTTTTATGAATCTGAATTACATAACTGGAAGCAATGCATTCCTTATAATGAGCTTGAAATTTTTAAATTTATTGAGCGAAGAAAATAAATCACACAAAAATTATATTTTACAATGTTCACGCCATTTTTTCTTTTGAAAATTGCTAAATTAATTTCAAAAATTGCTTTTAGGCACGTAGCTAATCATAAATATGTGAAAAAGAAAAAAAGAAAAAAAAGCATTTTTCTTTTTACTTTCGAGAAATTTTTTGGTTTAAAACATCTGTTTGTTAATCTAATTAAATTCAAGTAATAAATAAGTAACTTTTTAAGTATACACTATAAATTTTAAAATCTGGCAACAGTATATTCTGGTCAAAATAATGAAACGGTCCTGGTACGAGATCATCATCAAAGCAGCAACAATGCATTCGCGCCTACCGAAAAACATAAAGTGACTTTTGCGTTTGGCTTCCTCTGAACAATCGTTTATTAAATTTCGGTGTAGTGCTGCTATCTATCGAACAGAAAAGAACCAAAAGTTTAAAATTCAATTAAAATAAGAAAAAATATTGAAAATTTCAGTACGAAACCAATGAAAATCGAAGAGTTAAACATAAGAAAAAAATATGTTTTCCAACTTTTGCGTATGTTTTTAAAAATATAATTTCATTGCTAAAGTTCTGCAGACTTTCAGAGGATTATATCTTATTATGGCACATGTGATTTTTGTACTCTAAAACTAGCAAAATTTATGATTTATAGTGAATGCAAAAATAAGTGTTTTAAGTTATATAGATATAGATATTCTCTAAAAGCAGCAACGAATTCTAGATTTTATAATAAATAATCAAAAACATTGTAGTGTAAAAATAGCTTCGTGAAAACTAATATAATTTATCATGAAACAAAAACAATCACTTCAATAGTCTAACAAGTAGTACCAGTGTCCTGTTATTGTTAGAGCAGAATTCATAAACATAAGAAGGTAATGAATTCTGCGTATACTAGTACTGCGTATTTTCTTAAATACACACCGAGTAAAAAATATACAGCCTTCATCTAGAATGAATAAGTAGTCACATTCTGAATCCCTAAACTAAAAATATAGATTTATAGAATTTAAAGTCTATACATTTCTAGATGCTAAAACTATATTATGAATATTATGTATATTATGAATCTTTTACATTGCGAGAAATTCTTGCTTGATTTCCTAGAATTGGGTCATAAGCTCGAATTATAGAGACAAAAACTCGTCTTTGGTGTTCGTATTTATTTTCAGAGATTTTTAAATAAGTTTGACCTCGATAATTTTAGGAAGCGCTCTAGAATTCTAATAGAGATTTACAAAACTCGCTTTCAAAGGGGACTAGAATTTATAAAGATGACATGGAACTATTTTTACTAGAGCTACAATTTAGTTTCTAGATTTTAGTCACATATTTTCTTTTCTCAACGCAATATTAAATTTCATTAAAATCTGTTTTTATCTTTTAAAATAATTTTACAGCTGATTATTTAATTATACGAATTATACTAATTGAAATTACCAGAGACATGCCAAATGCATTTATGTTACATTATATCACATTATATCTTTGCAGATTGAAAAAAAAAAAAAAAAAAATATATATATATATATATATATATATATAATGATTCAGAAGTATTTCAGATAGTATTTATGTTTATCCACATACTTTAATAGTTTACGAGAGTTTCAAATTTTTAACTATTTTTATTTCGTTCTGCCATATGTACTTTTATATTAAAAAAAAAAAAAAAAATCCCAATACAATAATAATGAAAAACATGTCCAGAATAATTCTTAGATTTATATTTAGTCACAAATTTTCAGTAAGCCTTTCTAGTGTATTCTTGTACATCTTTTAATAAGTATGATAATGTACAATTGCAGCCCATTTTTTACGTTCAAGATCCTAAACTTTAAATAATTGTAGTAATCAGTAATTTTTCAACTGTAGTAATTAGCCTTGATTACTACGGTTCAAAAATTAAACAACATAAAAATTCATTTTTTATATAATGGAGTAGAAGGCTGATTTTTTGCCAACTATGTAAAAAATACCAGTTTCGGGAATCGAACCCGGGCCTTCCACTTCCTTAAAATAAATAAATAAATAAATAAATAAAAAATAAATAAATAAAATCTAAACATAAAAATATTATTAAACTGTATAAAAAGTAGTCCATGTATTACGAACACGCTTATTATTAGCAGTATTAGCATAAAAAATATTTAATACCATTGCGAATTTTATTAAACTGAACAGGAAAAAAAAAAATGTATGAATTAAAAAATGAACAACAATAGCATAATTAAATTCTTCACCATTAGTATATTTTATTTATCTTAAAGTAAAAGACGCCCAAATTTAGCTAATATCAAATTAGTTTTTCGTTATAATTTAATTATTTTTTTCCGAATATATCTGAAACTCAAAAAATAATAATAATAAACGAAGTGAATATATATATATATTCCCCCTACACTTTTGTTTTACGTGTTTGACATTTGAAGTGCAAGAAGGTATAAGATATTCAGTAATGAAGCTTATTTAATTATTCTTCCTGAGCAGTGTTCAAAAATTTCTAGAAAAGGAATCGGAAAGAGAAATCAAAGGTGTCTTAAGTGGCTTTTATTCATAAAGCTAATTACGTAATCAAATTATTTTTTCGTTCAGAAATATTACTAAAAATCGAAGTTTTCGGAAAAAAAAAAAAAAAAAAAAAAAAAAAAACTAAAATCGTGAAAGAGAAAATTTTTACTGTAAAGTTTAGAAAAATACTTTTCGTAATATATTGAGGGAAAAAAAAATCAGTTTTAGTTAAAACAATTTTTGGCGTTTTACCAGCGATGAATTCTACAGCAAGCGTCGTAAAGCTGACAAGAATGAATTTACATTTAAAAAAAAAAAAAAAAAAAAAAAAAAAAGTGTGAAACTGGAAAAGCACAAAACCTGTCGTTTATAAAAACGAATGTTATTGCCACCGATTTATTAAGAATAAAAACTTTGAAATTTTAATTCACATTCGTAAACAATATTGGGCTTTAATACAAAATTAAATTTTTATTAAATTTTTGATTATAATTTTAAAAACGAGATGTAAATATCTATAATCTGTTATTGAAGTTACTGTTAATGCTTTTAACCGGTTTTTATTCATGTATTTTAGGAATCATAAATTAAATAATTTATATATTTCATAATTTAAATATTTTTTAATTTACATCATAGCAAAAAGGCAAGAATATCATCAAAACTCCCATAAAGTCAAAGTGACAGACACAAAGAGAAAGAAATATGCTAACTTCGGAATAATAAAAAAATCTGGAGTGACTCCACTCGACTTTCCGAACATTGAGTAACTAACAGTTTTGTAGATAAAATAAAGAAAGAGGAGTTGCTAAACAAACAAAAAAGAGAAAACCATAACAGAGTGTTTGAGTATTTTTCTCCATATATCACACGAAGTTTTATTTAACGCTACTGAACTTTGAGCCCTTAGATCATAAGGATAAAGAATTTTTCGTTGTGTCCCTGTAAAAATCTATAAATGCTAGATTCCCCAAATTGCTTATAGTGAGTGCAACAGTGATTTATAATATTCATACAAATTTTCATCTCAATTGAATAAGGCGTTTAGATGCTATCGCTGGTCTCATAGGCCATAAGGATAAAGAATTTTAATTTGTGTCTCTGTAAAAAAACTGTAAGTGCTAGATTCACCAAAATCTATACAGTTGGTTCAAATGTGACCTATAACATGTGCACAAATTCTTTGCTAAGATTAATAGGGCGTTTAGACGCTATCACACTTTTAAAAATTTGGCAAATAATTTTTCTTTGTGTCCCTGTAAAAAAACTATAAGTGCTAGATTCTCCAAAATCTATACAGATTGAGTATCTGTGACCTATAATATGTGTATAAAGTTTTTGCTCAATTGAATAAGGCGTTTAGATGCTATCGCACTTTTAAGATTTTGGTCCCTTGTCCATAATGATAAAGAATTTTTCTTTGTGTCCCTGTAAAAAAACTATAAGTGCTAGATTCACCAAAATCTATAGGGTTCGTACTATGGTGACTTACAATATACGTACCAACTTTCAGCTTATTCGAACAAAGCGTTTAGACGCTAGCGTGTTCACTCACAGACATACACACATACATACACAGTACACACATACATACACACATACATACACACATACATACACACACACATACATACATCATCGTAAAAATAGTGAAAACGGACTCGTTGGACCTCGAAACGTATAGAAACATTAAAATCTCGAATTCGGATTTTTGACTTGATTACAATACTTTCCTCACTATAGTGTTCGGAAAGTAAAAAGATTATTTATCTTTATAAATACAAGTTCTGCTAGAAAAGTAAATAGATTAGCAACACTGTACACTGTAAAAAATAGGTTCTTAAAATTAAGTATATATTGTCTCAAAATAGCCCCGAAACAATATATACTTAAATTTGAAAACCCATGTACTCATTTTTGAGTACATTGACATGTCAAACATAGGAATATTGGGATTCTTATTGGTCAACCCTATTTTTGAGTATGTCAATATACTCAAAAATGAGTACATGGGTTTTCAAATTTAAGTATATATTGTTTCGGGGCTATTTTGAGACAATATATACTTATTTTTAAGAACCTATTTTTTATAGTGTAATGTACATACATACACTATTAAAAATTTTAGTTCAAACTTGAACCAGTATATGGAGTAAAGTTATGAGCAATACCATAATATGGTTCAACCTCACTTCTAAGTTTTCTACTTCTTGCAACTGAACTTAAATTGCACCAAAACTTGGAGCTACCATACATCCATTCACAAGGGAAGTATGAATCAGTAAAATTCCCATTGAAACTAAACCAAGGTTAAATTAAAGAGCGTTGTCGAACACATAGGATAAAGTGCAAATTTTTGTGCAACAACTCACCCTTGGGTCCAGATAAGGCCCTAGAAAACTTAGCCCCTTTTATCAGAATCAACGAAACAGAATTAACGAACAAGAAAGCATGGCACAGTGCCGGAATGTTTGACTTGAGACAAGCAGGTTTTCAGTTCGATCCCCGTCGATTTTGATATATATATATATATATATATATTAAACATAATACCAGTATTTGGTTCATCATAAAATTACCAAATCATGGTAAAAGGTTAAACCATCGGGTGGTTCAAGCTTCATCAGTACCAAGTTTTGGTTAAAACTAACACCAAATTTTTAACAGTGAATAGTATGGAGGTGACGAATTTGACCTTATTTGTTTATCAATACTTCGAGTATAGGGGAACATAGGCAGTTTTAATCAACAATTAGTAAATTGATGAGTATCACATTAACATGTTGTAGACAACAAATATATAACTAGTGCGTTATAAATTTGAAAATATTTCAAAAAATATAATAATGGAATGAATTAATTATTTAACAGACTGGGACCCAGCACATTGAAGTAAAACATTAAAATAACTTACAAGGTCGTATACCTGCTATTAATTTCAAGGTCATCATTTTGTGTACCTGTGTGGATGACAAAATTTTCGTACGGCTTATTTTAAAGTTTTTTTTTTTTTTTTTTTTTTTTTAAATACTAAATATTTTTTTTTTAATTGCTTAAACAATACGAAGTAACACTAAGTAATCTCAAACTAAGTACAACACTAAGTAATTACAACACTAAGTAAGTAATTACAACACTCAGTAAGTACAACACTAAGTAATCTCAAACATAATTTTTTATTAGAAATGCGTTTCAGTTTGTTATTTATTTTTTAATGTAGGTTTCACTTAGTTCTAGAATTTTCTCAACACATTGCGATGCTATTGATGATACTATAATAAGTATAAGTATTTTACTACTTTTCCTTTTCTTTGAAAATGTGATTGAACTTTGATAAAAATTAACAAAATTTTCTCAACGATTTTTATTTATTCACTTTCTTACTTGAGCAACTATTTAATATTTTAAACTTTAATTGCATGCATGTTGAGTTTAATTCGGAGTATGAAAATGGTCAAGAGAATTTTCAAAGAAAATTTCTATGTTCAGATATAAAGAAATAAATAAGATTCTATATTTTCAGTTACTAAAGTGTGAATGCAATGCCAAATGTAGCATTTGAGTATCATATGTAGCATTTGAGTATCATATCATATCCATCATTAAAATGTATCCAGTAGGTAGCCAATAAACATGAGTGTTTAGAGAGCCAGTGAAGTAATAATTTATTTTGGCAAATCTCCAATAGATTTTATCTATTACTAATTTTACGTGTTTATTAATACACTGTTAAAAATTTCAACAGAAAACTCTGTGTAATCTATTATCTTAAGTCTTACGTAAAATTACAGAGAAAAATAAACGGAGATGTTAAAAAACTTATTTTATACATTCATTTTACTAACTAATATTTTTTTTAATTAATTATTGTTGAGAATACATTTCGGACTTGGAATGCTTTTTCTAAAGTAGGAACAGTCATTTTTAATTTTAATTAAAAAATTAAATAACAAAATTACGTAAAAATACAGGAGAAAGATTGAGAATCTCGATTATTCACTTTTAACTAAGAATTACTGTAAATTTACAGAGACTCTGGATAAATATTTACCTTAAATTTACAGAAATTTTTAACAGTGTAATTAATTAGTTGCTGATATTACTTGTAATTAGCGAGCTTCTAAATCGTGATAAAATAACAAATATGGCGCAAAGAGTTGACTGTTAATCGAGGAAGAGATGTAAAATAGGGCTATTTAGTAAACAAGGGCACTTTTATAAAGACAATAGAAAAAACCTGGTGAAAACGTAATAAAAGGTAACATTTCGAAATTAAACATAAAGTGAAAAGTGAAACAATTCGAAATTGTAACATTTCGAGGCATCAGTAGAAACATTCACAACAAAAACCAGAATGAGAAAGGCAGGAATCGATGTACAACAGCAAGAAATGGTAGAAAACACACAGATACAGCGGAAAATGGACCAATGCATTATGAAGGTGACTGCACAAATTCTTCGATAGAAAGCGCAGGAATGTGACCCAAATGCTACAATTCCACGACAAAATCTATTTTAGACTCTCAAACAAAGGTTGAAAAATTCAAATCCATGTTAACTGGATAACTGGACAGTGGTAGTGTAGTGATGACATCAAAATTTCTATGTTGGATAGTGATGGTATAAAATACACAAGGAGGAGAACTGGAGAAGAATTGCATCCTGTTTGAATTTTACTTACTGTGAAACACCTATTTAGTGTTATGATCTAAGCAAATGACGTGGAAAGAATTTGAGTGGTTAATGGGAATATAAATGCCCAAAAATACTTAAATAACACATTGGAATCCAATTTGAAGTTTTCTGAATGTGATGTTTTACAAGATAAGGAAGCATTTAAACTTTAGCAGGATGCCATGTTGGTTCTGCGTGCGAAAAGTGACGATATTTGAATCTTGGCTCTACATTATATCAACTGCAGAACTAGAAAACTTGGTTCCCTCCTTGGAAATACGTTGTAAGTTTGTAATCAATCAGCATTAACTTATATGATGAGATATTGTATTCATCTCGGTTTTGCTATATATTATTTTCATCTTTATAACACTTGTAATAATAAAACCTTCTTCAAATGAGTAAAAGTACTATATTTTTGGTTAAATTTAACTTTCTGTTGATATATAAATGTCTAGTATAACTCAAAAAAGTGATCTTATCAGCCACCAAATCTCAAAAATACATTTTTTTTTCAAAGGCAAAAGATTTTCACAGTGTCAAATTCATGTTTTTTTTTTTTTTTTTTTTTTTTTTTTTTTTTTAATTTTAATAGTAATTGTATCTTACAATTAAAAATGAGTAAATTGTATTTATAATTAAAATATTAAAAAAAAAAATTAAAAGAAAAAAGAAATACACAATCTAGTAAAAATAGCCTAACTAGCAGTATCGGTATATAAAATCAGTTATTTTCTTTTACACAATCTAATATGGTAAAAAATGTACTTATGTTTAAAAATAATCTTATCTTTAAAATTTTTATCTTGTGTACCAATGTTTAAAATTATTTTACTTTCCCATGATAGACTTTTTGCAATTTTCTTAAAGACTGGACATAAAAATCAGTATACTTATGAAACAACACACACACGCACGCACGCACACTCAAACACGCATATATACTAGCTGTTGTGCCCGTTCTTCACACGGGAATATAATTATTATTCACAGGATATTATAAAAAAAAAAGTATTTATTCCAGTTGAAGCTTACTATAATATGCTGATAAAGATAGAGAATAGGTTATTAGTGTTAATAAGTACAATTTGTCAATTTTTTCTCATACATATTAACTTTCATAATTGTTTGTGCACTGATTTGAGCATAAAATTTCGCAAAGCTCAAAAAACATAATTTCTATTGCTCTTTACGTTCCGAAAAACGGGTACTATAGCTAGTAAAAGAAAAGTCTCGAAGAGGGTTCTATACTAAATCTGTACCTTTTCTTCAATATTCAACTGCATGGAAAATACGTAGATTAGTGTTTTCTGCATTGAATTTTCGTCAAATGGTGATATTTGAATCCGATATTGATAATAGGGAATCACTTAATATTTAAGCGTTATTAAATAGAGAAAATAATTGTATTTTGGAATAGTTTTAGTAGCCCAACTTGGCGAAATTTGAAATTTGGCACCAAAGTAGCTCGGTCGTTACTACGAAAGGACTATTTCTTTCAATCTGCGATTTTGCATTGTCGCCATATGTAGTGTTCCATATTTAATTTTATATTTATTTTTATGCCGGGAAAAAAAAAAGAAAGAAAATGAAAATGAAATGAAATGAACATGCAAATATATTATTACTGAAAATAAAGTTAAAGTTTATAAAATAATGATGGCAATTTCTAATAAATTAAAATAAAAGGAAAAAGCGGGAAAAGGCTTAAATGTAATAAAATAAATGGAAATTTCTGAAAGCAAACAAACATTGTGATATAAATTTGACTATTGAAAATTGATTAAAATTATAAAAACTATATATCGAGATAGTCTATTATTTATTAACCAAAAATAAATAAATAAATAAGTAAATATATTTATTTTTATATCAAAAAAAAAAAAAAAAAAAAAAAAGTGCAAACATTTTTTTTAATAAATAAAATAAAGCTGAGAAAAATCATTCTAAAGAAATGGAACAGCTAAAGTATGGAACCCCTTGGCAAAATTTGAAATTTGACATGGAAGTAAGCTCGGACGTTTCTCCCCAAGATCTTTACTTACGCAATGTCGGTAACCATTTTAATTCATCGTCAAAATGACAACAAAAATTTAAATGTCACCTAGGGAATCCTATGCTACAGCTATACCAAATAATTTTTAAGAAATGAATATAGTTAGTGATGCTAAGGAATGAAACTCAATTACTGCATGCTTTTATATGGAAGAATAGATTAAAATAAGTCCTGTCGTACAAAAGTAAATTTTGTTTACAAAATATGTATAAGCAGAATTTTCTTTTTTTCCCTCCTCCAGATAAGGTATGCAATTGCTACTTTTTAATTTAACGAAATAAAAGTCGCACTTATATGTACTTCACAAAAATACTTAAAAAGCATGGGAAAAAGAAAGAATCTTACCTCTGAATCACTATTACTTGCAATAAAATATGTGTTATATACAAAACAATCTAACTTTTAAAGTAAAATACCATTTTTAAAAAGAACTTTCAGAAATGAGGAAAGATATCGTCTGCGTAACAGAATGCTGAATTTACATCAAAAAACAAAACAACAACGAATAAAAAAGTCGATTTTTTTGTCAAATATTGTCATTTTAAAGTACCGAAATACCTACACATAATTTTTGATTGGTTACAGAAGCATTTTTTGCTCATATAACTGTAAATCTTGATAAAATTTTGAAAAGTTCGATGGATATAATTTTAAGTGTGATACAGAATTAAACCTGAGCCAAGTGTCATTGCATTCTGTCCAACCTTTTTCCGGTGATACTCCGTCGAGTAAAAAACGTTCTGTATACCTCTATTCCTCCCATAATTACAAAGCGAATATTCTGAAACCATTTTGGGGTTCCCTGATCTCTAAAACGTAAAACTAACGCAATTTTTCCCCATTTAATGCGTTTTACTAACAAAAGTCTTATAGCGCATGCGCAGACATTTTTACAAATATCTCTAAATCTAATCCAAATGTTTAAATTTTCGATATATATAATTTTAAGTTGGGTAAAGACCTAAATTCCTGCCAAATGTCGTTGAATTCCGTCCGGCCGTTCTCGCGTGGTACCCGGACAAAAATAGTGTACGGTTACAACGACACACACACGGAAAATTTTCTGAAATCATTTTCGGCTTTTATGGTGTGTGAAACGTGAAGATAGCGCAAAAAATTTTTGATTCTGACAAACTTACAGACAAAAGTCTTATTTTATTAATATAGGTATAGCACTGATACGGTTGAGGGTTTCTAAAATATCATATCACAAACAACATACATTTTCTTTCAAACATGCAATAATTTTTTAATCATGTTGCTGTAACAAAAGTTTTTTTCTTCTCTCTAACCATTAGGCACTATAATCAATATAATACTAAAAACTTGACATTAATGTTTGAATTAGCAAAATGGGATAAATGAAATAGTAACGCTTTTATGATCGCTTAAGGTATTTAAATTTTATCAAAAAGGTAAGAAAAATGTAAAAAAACCAAGAGAGCTACTAGTAAAGCAAGTTATTTGCTACCGATTTCGAAAATATGAGAAAATTTCAGAATTGAATCAATAAAGTTACTCATATATGTAACTTTTATCATGCTATTATTCAAATGATATACAATAATTTGAAAAATTGCGTAAAAAAAAAGTTATTTTGTTACATTTGCATAAAAGATCAAGTTTCATAAATTACAATAACGAAATTCCAAATTGCCATTTTTGACGTGAGTGAATTTCGAGTAAAACAATTTTTAAAGAAAGTACATTTTCATAAAGCAGTAGAGTGTTCTTTTTTTTACTTTCATGTAAATGTTTTTGTGTTCCATTAAAACTCAATTAAATTTAACAATTCAACAAATAAAATTCAATGTATTGATTTATTAAACAATTAAAGACCTAATTAAATCTGCTAAAAATATTTTCATGTATAATTCGAATCTAAATTAATATGGACTACTGAGAGTGAAATATATTGAATTCAAACAATTCTTCCATTCTTTTTTTTTTTAAACTAAAGCTTGTCCTCATTTGAAGGTACTCGGCATTTCAATGAAAGAACTTCTAGATGTGAAAAATTCGAGAAAAAATATAATTTTCCTTTGACAAACACCACTAAAATAAAGTATTATGATATATTTATTATTCTATTTTAACTCAGTGTTAGTATATCTGCTCAAAAAGTAAACATATGTGTAATAAGTAAGCACTACAGAACTGGCGTTTTAATTTAATAAATACAAAACTTTGAATAAACACAATAAAATGAAATAAACTCGCAATATTTTTTTCGGGACGAAAAAACACCGCACCCTTCGTCAGGCGAACAAAGTTTGCACGAGTGCTGCCGTTTATTGCATTTTTATGGTGTTTATTCAAAGTTTTGTACGTGTTAAACACATGTGTGATGAAGGAAAATCACAAAATGGCTATCCAAATTACGAAATTATAATTCATAGCAGACACACAAAAAGAAAAAAAAAAATGTAGGGTTGTTTACAGTGATGCCACAACTGTCTTTAAAACGAAGACGACCTTATAAGAAATCACAAGGCTTCTATGCGCTATTTTATTAGCCGTCCACAAATGAAGACACTAGGCATTAGTTAGTGAGATATTAATAATTTTCTTCAATGGAATATTTTACACTTTAATTAACAATGAAACAAAACATATTCTTGTTAGTGGTTCTTTAGAAATAGGTGATTACTGTTAATAATTGTTAAATAATCGCTTTTTCCACGTGTTTATTTAATACTAGCCGCCTTCGGCGACCAGCTGGTTCGCGATCCTTGAAAAATCCGACTTTACAAAACTCCCGCTCGGTGGCGCTTGCGGTGCCTTTTTCCCGTTTCAGGTCTTACAACAGCTTATTGACATATAGTGAAAATAGCTTTACTGAAAAATTTAATCACAGTAAATTCCCGCTCGGAAGCGCCTGCGGCGCCCTCTTCCCGTTTCAATATCTGAAAAAGCCTGTTCGTTCACCATTTTATGATCTTTCAAATTTCTGACTTTAGCCGTCTGCGGCGCCTTATCCCCGTTTTGGAGCTTACAACACCTTCCTCGCTCATTAGAATTTGAAATAATGAAATTTTAAAATATTACAGCGCCATCTGGCGGTAGAAATTTCTGTAATCTGCTATTCAATTCAACAAAGTTTTCAAATGATGTGTTACTTATGAAATTATTTTAATCTCAGAGGACACCTTAAAACGTATAAGTCAGGGGAAATCTCGAATTCCATTTTCGATAATATAAAAGTACTTTAAAATATCTTTCGAATGATGCATTAAAAATAATTAAATGATAATTAGAATTTGAAATATTGAAAATTTAAAATATTACAGCGTCATCTGGCGGTAGAAATTTCTGTAATCTACTGTTCAATTCTAAATCAACAAAGCTTTCAAGGTGTTCTGGCTTTTCTGTGGTTTTCTCTGAAACTCTTGTACGGAATTTAACGGCTTCTATCGGTTTAGAAGTCCACAATACTTCAAATGATGTGTTATAACTAATTTAACCATAATTAGAATTCTAGATATTGATTTATTAAAATATCAAAGCGCCCTCTGGTGACAAAGATTTGCAACATATACTCTTCGATTCCAATTCAAATAACTTTTAAAATGATATATTACTTATGAAATTGTGTTAATTAGAAGCTGAGATACAAAGGTAATATTAACATTTTTATAAAAAGATTTGTGTGTGACTCATCCATGTTTTTTTCTGGAACTTGCGGAATTTTGGGCTATATAACACTAAAAATCCTTAGTACGAAATTTGAGCGAAAAAATTCGAATCTCTGCAAAATATAAAAGAATAAAGGCGCTCTGGGTTTTATGTTGTTTTCTCCGAAACTCCCGTTCATTTTCTACATTTTTTCCCCTTCGTCCTCCTCCTTTTCGTCCCTCCTAATAATTTTACACTCGAAAATATCCGCAATCGATTTATCTTGCTTAAAACCTAATAATACGAATTTCAAACACTGTAAAACTTTTTTTTTTCCTTCTCCCTCCCCCTTAACCCTTTCCTAATAATTCTACACTTTCAAAAATATTCACAATCGAATTATTGGGCATTAAAACACAATACTATGAAATTTCAACGGCAGATCTCAATTTAAAATATTGCAATATATAAAAGACAACTTAATCTTACATTGTCTTTTGGTCACATGAGTCGTGATAAATATAATTCCCGATAGAAATGTACTTTTTTATTTATTCACATATTTTCATGAAAATTGAACTGTAACTTTATAATATGCTGTTTAGGCCGAATATGAATTTAAATGTAACGTGAATGGAAATTTGAAAAAGTTTGAAAATTGCAATTTTTCCCCCCACTATAAAACACGTGACATCGTAATTGATTACAACGATTTCCTTTTTCATCCAGGCAGTCGTCTGCGATCTGTTTTCATCGCAGACAGTTGAAATGATGTTGCCATCTAAATTTTATACTTTAGTTAATTTTAAAAAATCTAATTGTTGTATCGATAAGCCGCTTGCACTCTTAGATTCAGAAAAATCGCCACTTTCATTTGGTACTAAATTCGTAACGATCAGAGTAATATTTCTAATTTATTTTCCACTTTTTCTGCTTTTGACTCCGTCAAAATATCTATTTTTATGCAATTGCGGTAAATTCTCAGCCATTGAGATCGCTTTTTGATTAGACATAGGTCGACATTTTAATTAATATCTCCGCAACTAATTAAATTTTTTAAATTCTGTTTTCACTATCCCCTCGGGAAGGCTTTTGAGCACCCGTATGTCAAATTTTATACTTCTGCGTTCAGTAGGGGCTGAACGTATGCTCAGGCAGACAGACAGACATCTTCTTTTATTATTATAGATACATTTCAATTAAATTAGATATTGTGTTGTTATGTTTTTTTTTTTTTTTTTTTTTTTTTTTTTTTTACTATTGAAACTAATTGATTTTCGTTGTTTTCTATATAAACAAATAGTAAATCTTTATCTGAAACATACATCATTACATGATACAGTTTCAGGTCACGGGACAGAAAACATTTAATTAAAAAATGAAGACAATCTTCAAGTGATATATCCTCATCTTCATGATAAAAATGACCAGAATTTTACGTACGTAAAAATGTATAGAATAACTTTTAAATTCAAGAAAAATCTTTTGTGATATCTTTATTGTAAAAGTAATATTTTGCATATTTTATTCTCTCTTCACTAATATCGTTTCCAATTTGATTTCACGTTTCGTAAGATGAATTGTAAAACAATTATGGATCTCGATTGATTTTCGCTTATCATCAGTTAATCGCTTTTTCTAAAACAGACGAAAACGTATCTGGAATCTTATTGATGTGTATAATTTCGAAGAAGTGTATATGTTATAAGTTTATATGTTTTATGTACATTTTAATTCTGCTATTAATTTTCCTCCAAAAAATATTATACTTCATTATTCCACATAAAAATAGAAATTTGAGGAAAATTTAAACATAATAATCTTTCATTTATAGAGATAAACGTCGCAAAAGAGATAAACATCTTGTGATGCTGAGTTCTAACGCTTGTTGTTATTTAATTCTTAACAATTTGTAGTTTTTTTCCTTCTACCCTGAGAGTATAGACGTATGACAGAATTACATCGTCCATCAAGTGATTATTAGCATTAGAATGAATTATAGTTTTCAAGATAGGCATAATTAATTTATTGTATTGATCGTTTTGAACATTTTTGTAACCATTAACTTTCATTCTAGCAGTCTTTCAAAATTTATTTTAGTATTATGAGCAAAAGAACAATAATAATAAAAATGCATTTTAAAAATTGATTTTTGATTTTATGAATTTTTATGCAATAGTGTTAACCCTACCTAGTCTGGGGTCACAGGTGACCCTCGCGCGAGCAGAGAACCATTCCTGCCGAGGATTTACCAATACTGAAAAGGAATGAACAAAAAAATTGTGTGGATTTAGCCAGTAGAATTACCCTTCGCGAGACAAGCAGAAGCACAGACTGCTCTCACGCGAGCAGTGAGCGTCATTCCTGCCGAGAAATTTCCAAACGCGACTAGGGACAACAGAGATTAAAAAAAAATCTGATACAGAAAAAAGGGAGAGGGTGAAAGGACCCGAACGCGAGCAGACAGAATGAGCAGGTTCTAGAATAAAAATCTCCGCTTGTCAGCCCGCTACGACAGAGAAAAAGCAGCTACGGAAACCTGACTTTTTTAGACACTTCTGAAACAGTTCAATTTTTATGTAAAAGGAATCTGAACACATGGAAAAGTCCTGAATAGGAAAAATCTTAGTGTTAATGCACATCTAAGAAGACTGTTGGCGCAGTTCAGGTCGGTTACACTTTGTGTTGTAAGACTGGACAAGCTGGAAGTGTAGTTAATAACGTATTTGAGTTTTTGATGTAAGAGTGGAAGCGTTTGAATATTATTTAGCTAGACTTTAGAAAGTGGGATATGGCGTCTAAGTTGCCAACACGATGTCAAGCTGCAATTATAGTTATAATGTTTTGTGGTTTCTATATCATCGCATTCACGTAAATCTGTGCATGTGCGGCAAAATTTGTAAAGATAAGCTTTAAACGGAGGTCGTGCCTTGTAACAAAGGAAGTATTATTTTTGTTTAAAATTAAAAGCTGCAGCGAGACCTGAGTGATATTATGAGAGGTGTAACTACTTTTAGGAGAGTTGTCTTAATAGGTTTTCCATTAGTTTTAAGAATCTTTCAATATAGGAAGTTGGAAGAGAATGGCCAAAGTCTGGAAGACATGTGGCATTCCTTTGCAAGACTTTACAAGAGCATATGCTAGTTCATTTCCAAGGATGCGATCATGACCTTTAACATGAGCGAGGCAAGTGTTATGCGCTAGGCTCGCAAGTTCTTCTTCTTCTTTTTTAATCAAGTACTATAAGATTTTTCGTCCTATTTGAATGTATTGCCTGCAGGCTCAATAGGCTGTCGATAAAGATTTTGTAAATTCGAATTTTCCATTGAGAGTAATCCACTTGAAGGCTTTTCTGGTGGCATTGAACTCTGCTTGGAATACAGAGTTGTCATTGAGTCTAAATAACCAAGTGTTACTTATTGTAGTGTCTGATAAGACACAAAAAGAGGCTGTAACACTAAAGTTTGTTTTAGAACCATATATAAACATTGTCGTTACAGAAGTGCAAATACAAAAAGAGTTGACTGCACTTTTACTTGTAAGTGTGTTCTCAGTGGAATGGTTTTTCCCAGGTCCTGGAGGAAATTTGACTATTAGAGTTGTGAAATAAATCGTCTTTTAGATTAGAATTAATTGGAATATGTTTGTTTTTCTATATTTATTTTACAACATTATAGACGAATCGGAAGGATCACGATAATAACAGTTAGGGCATCCGTGAAAATTGTTTTGTAGAGTTTAATTTTTGCCTGTTGAGTTAGTTTCCTTGCCCGAATTCCAGCTCCATTGGTTGGAATTTTTTAACTATTGTTTTGTACCAAGTTTTTAACATCCACTCAACATCATCCACATTGATACCCCAAGTTTCATCATTTTTAATTATGATAGAAATGAAGTAATTTGACTTTTAGTTTGCTTATATCTGCGAAGATGTGTTGGTCTTTTGTTTTTATTGACAATTTTAGATGTTTGACATGCTCTGTCCATTAACTCTGATCATTGTGGATCTCTTGATTGGTTTGGGTTCCTTAAATGTTATTGCTTTAGTTTTCTGTTCTAGCAGATTTAATAGGAACTCCGTTAAAGCTTAAAAAAGGCGAGGGAAGCTACACTAGCTTCTTGCTTTGCATCCAGACAGCGGCGACCACTGAGAATAGACGTGAAATCGTCCACAAAAGCAACTAGATAACGCCCAAGATTATTAATATCGGTTAGAATTTTATTTTCTATGCGATTCCAATGCAACGGGACTAAACAAGAACCTTGTGGTTGCCATTTTGGAGCTAGTGTCTCGAGTACCTCGATTGATTACATTATACCTGTCGGATAGGTATGTATGAGCGGATTTATCCAGCTAAATTACCTAGGCAATGAAGAGAACTAAGTTGTAGAAGAAAGTCGCGCGATTCAGCTTTATCGAAGGTGCCTTGGATGACAAAAGAGGCAAGTGCAGTAAAGTCCGTGGAGGCTATGTTCTCTTTGCCCATCTATACAATCATATGGAGTGCATTTTCACATGACCGTCCTTCTCTGAATCAAAACTGCTTAGGATGCAGGAGGTTATTTTTTCTAAGTAATGATTTAATCTTTTAATTATTACTTTCTCTAGGAGTATACATAACGTAGGAAGGAGTCAAATTGGGCGGTAGGATTTAGGCTCAGAATGGGACTCTCCCTTTTGAGAAAATACACAAACTCAGTTTGTCTCAGGTAAGATGTAAAATGCAACAAAGTTGAGACAAAGTTTGCTAAGATATTTGGGTGATGCTTAAAGTTAATTTTATAAATCGAAAGTCTATGAAGTTATGACCAAGCGCTTTCTTAACATTAAAAATGCTTAAAGCTAAGTGCACTTCTGCTTTCATAAACTCTTTATCATCTGAAAGTTAAAATTAATAGCAAAGTTTTTGTTGGGGGAATAGCCAGAGTTGTCAAAGAGTTGTTTTGTAAGGTGCTCAGGATGTTTCATACGATTCCGTGGGGCCGCTGTAGAAAGATCTCGTCCGGTTAAAAAAAATTTCCGGCGAATTTTTTTTTTATGTGCCAAAAAAGTTTGGACTCGTCATATCAAAAAGCCTTCAATGCATTGACCTTGGTCGATCGGATAGCTTTCTTGCATAGTATTTTGCAGTCAAATTTTTATCTTCCATAATTATTTTCTGTTGGAGGTTAGAGAGAAGAGATTGTTTTTTCCCAGGTATAGTTCGACGTCTAAACACTGTGAGACAACTGCGTTTGGTTTGAGGTCAGTGTTTCAAACGATGTGTGTGTGAGTTTACCTGTTTGAGTTTAAAACATTGTTTAATGGTAGATTGTATGTATATGCTCTATTAAAAATTCTATAAATGCATCCATTTTGGCAGTATTTGTTCCATTTACAAAATATTCTTTAATTTTTTGTGTTATATTTTTTATTACCCTAATAAATTTCCTAAATTTACTGAATTTAGTGCTATAGCGTTTACTGGTTTTGAGTATAGTAGCAGAGCTGTATTTAATTTCTATATAGTTGTCGTCTGAATGGTTGGCCGTCGTGTTTACTTTCCAGTCGTGTAGTTTACGCTTGTGTTAACTAGTGTGCGATCAAGCTAGCCAAGTAATGTTCGAATTCCGCGATTTTTCTGGAAAGGGGAATGTAGTTCTCGATGTTGGCTAGGACCACTCAATTTACGATTTTAAATTCAATAAACTTTTCTTCTTGTGTTCTCCTTGTGTGAAATTCTCTTGTAAAGAATTCAACAATGGGAGTTAGCATTGAAATCATCGCCGCAAATAGTCTTTCATTTCGTTTTCTGACAAAATGATATTCAAAATATATGAATATGTGCTGTAATGATCTGGAAAGTAGTCGGCAGTCAAAAGGTTAAATAAAAAACTTTGACCAATTCGGTTTTTACTTTATTCGAAATGGATGTGAAAAGCAAAGATGTGTGTTAATATCAAACAGCAGCAGGGGGGGGGGGGGCTTTATTTTTAAAGAAAAATTCTTCTTTAAGAATTATTTACAGTTGTTAATACAATTTCAATCTTCGATGAATGTAATTGAACATCATTATAACTTGTTTTAAGCCCTTCAGTGTTACACCAAAACTTAATTTTAGTTGGATATTACTACTTAACCTTTAACATGCGATAAGTATTGAAACTTTAACAAACTTGTGAATTGAGGATACTTTAATCAAAAATTTTAAAGGTATTAAACTCATATGATTTCTGAAACATACTTATTAAAATAAATAAATTATTTTCAATAGAACATTTTATTTAAGAAGATGTTTAAATTTCTTTTCGTCTCTTTAAAGGGATCAAAAAAGAAGATACTTGGTTTTATTTGTATTCAAATGTACCTTCTACATTGATATTTAAATTTCCTTATTACTTAATGACCTATTCTAAAGTCTAGAAAAATAAAATAAAAGAAGATGAAAACAGAAAATTCAGATTTATTTAAAATTGCATATTAATAAACGCTATTACAGAACTGCTGCATCCGATATTTTATATTTCTTATTTTAAAAAATTGAAAGTTGTTTTTATGTGTCGCATCATTAATCTTTTCTTTCTAATCTCTAAAGAAAGTAAATGAGAAAACATTATTAGATAATCTCGAAACAAGGGATTTCAAAATTAATCTATTTCATAAATTTCGTATTTCATTTTAATGGTGATGATATTGATTTTTTACCATTACGACTCTTCTTGTGTAATATCCAATGTTATATTTTATAATTTTTTCTGTGGTTATGAAAAAATTCATTTACACACAAAAAGTAATCTCCATTTCTTATTTAATCTGCATATTTCAAAACATGCATTAGTACATTTTTGTGGAAATTATAAATTTCGTGAAAAAATATATGCTTTATTTCACAATATGGTATAATTACTCTTTTTTTAAATCTATTTAAAAGAATATAATAAAAAAGTTTTAGAGTATTTTGGAAGAAAGAATTTTAAATTTGTCCATTTTTAAAAATTCACATTTTCCTTTAATGATGATATAAAGAGAACACCGTACGAGTAATATTTAAAGTGGAGGCTTTCCAAGCTGTATTTTTAAGCATTTAAAGAACTTCATTAGTGCATAAAAATACTGCAGTATAATGATCTTTTAATGTTCTATTTAACTTCGCATAATTCAAAACATTCAGTAGCATATATTTTAGAATTTAATGAAAGTTTCTAAACAGTAGACGTACACCAGTCGTGTTATTTTATAAGAAATTGTAATAAATAATGTTCTTTTATATTAGAGGGTTATTGTTGATGAAAACTTTTAGTTAAATTTTAAAAATTGAAAAGAGGAGAAAAGTTTATTTATACTTTTTTCATTTATACATATTAATTATTAAATAGGAAATTAAATAATTAAAAATTTGTCTTAACAGAAAATGTCAATTTTAATAAAATACTATATTTTAATCAAAATATAATATTTTTGAATTTATTACATCAATATTAACTCATTTACCAGTGTCACCAGATTCAAAGGGAGTCTTGATAAAATTAATTTTGTCTCTCCAAGAGATGAAACAAAAATCTTACTTTTTCTTAGAAAGCAGCATTTTAGAAGTCTCAGACAGTCAGCTATTTTTAGCTATGTTATGGAAAATTTCAACTATTTTTTGATAATGAATCGGAATAAGCATCTGCACTTTTACTAGATAAGGAAGGAAAATTTGGAACTTTATCTGTAACAATGGTTTCTTAACTGAGTTGTGGAAAGCCTTTCTAGTAATTCCCAGACTCACGTCGACAATTTGGATAATTTACAATTTTTTGAGAAATTAATTAAGTACCTTTCACCTCTATCATCAATAGATTACACTATTCCATAATTTTATTTATTTATTTATTTTTATCTAAGTTATTTTGTTTATTCTTTAAATTTGTATTTTTACAACAGATATTTAATCAGGTAAATTAATAAGAAATTTTACAAAATTTTCATGTTTGGAAGTGGTAATAACGTCAAGACATCAGAAAATCCTATCCTCCCTGATTATAATTGGTGCTGTTATATTTAATAAGCAGCAAACGTACACTCACGCGTATACTCTAAAAGTTTGACCTTAATACGTACCAATTTTGGCTAAGTGGAAATGATATGCAATATTCTTCTTCAATCTCAGCAAGTGGTTCAATTTCAAATTAATTACAATAGCCTCTTATTTTTTCATCTTCTATCGGCCCATTAAGCTACTGAGACCTCTGGATTTATATGTTAGTAGCTTTCTTATCCTAAAGCAACTTGGCTTATGTGCTCCGATTTCTGATTGAGGAAGATAATATGTATGTCGGACATCAATCATGAATAACTACATTTTGTTTTTAATTATTTATTTTACTTACTTATCATTTCAGTTTTCTATTTTTTCTATTTTTTATTAATTAATTATTTATTTCATCGTTTGCAATTTAATATAACACTTATCACTATGTTCAGTTATTTCTTATGCTTATTTCTGTTTATTATTTCTGTTTATCCTCTATAATTTTATAGTTTTCTTATGTTTTTTAGCGCGTTGTTATATTTTATCTTGTGTTTGCCCCACAAGGGACCAAGGGTGTGGTGGTGTCTGGTCCTCGTTAAACGGTTCGGAAGTGCTCGATCGTTAGCAGTCCCCCGTGATAGGTCTAAATTGTGATGGTCCCACTTTTTTCAACCCTTTTTTCGTCCTTCTATTCCCGCGCATAATTTTCATTCTTTTAGCTGCGATCATCCTTGACACAAAAAATTCATTTCAAAATTATGTTAAGCATCTTAGGTGATTTGTCAAGCATTAGGTCACTATGCGGTGATCTGACGATTATTCACCCCCTGCGTACCTGTAAGCTTGGTTTTGCCAGGTAGGTAGCGGTCGTCCAGAGGTTTCTATGTTTATAAGTAAATTATGTTTCTAATAATGGGAGTTCATAATGTAAATCTGTAAATAAAAATTAATCAATAAATGAGTAAATTCATCTATCAAACTAAATTTATACTACGTATGTAATTTTAATGCATACACTCATACATATTTTTTAATTTTAACAAGTTCTTCGTCAACATTGTTAGGAAACAAAATGCTAAATACAGTGCGATTATAATTAGATTTCTGCAGTATACAGCATCCTGCAAATGAAACAAGCGAGTGAATTACCATGAAATTTGTTATGTGGAAGATTAATAAAATGTGTTTAAGATATAAAAAATGTCTCAAAATATGTCCACTAGATATCCCTTTGCATAGAAAAACGGAAATTTTAACAAATAGAATGATCCACAAAATTAAATAAATAATTGTTCAAATTATTTATGCATTCCGAAAGTCATTTACTTTGTTTTAACTTCTCTTTCCACACGCAAATTTTCAAACTTTTTTTTTTTTAATCGACATTTTTAAGCTTTTATATATATATTCCTTGAGCACATCGCTTGAAACTCCAATTTTTTTGTGTCAATCTAGCTACCCAATTTCACAGGCTATTTATAGCGGCAGTTTCACCAGGTGATCCAAACGTCACAAATATATATATATATATATATATATACATATATATTATTCAAAAAGTATTGACACTATGCAATTTTCACTGAAAGGCACAGAAAGACATGGCATTTTTTTTAGGTGACAAAAAATTTATTAGCAAACTGCACAGTGCCTTCAACAACGTAACTAGAACTATAAATGCTCAGTGTAGCGTCCATTGTTCATTAGAATGACCATCAGACGCGTTGCGCATTGGAAATTCTTCTAAAAAGGCTTCAGTATTCGAAATAGAGCGTCATTTAATCAAGCGAATTTGTTTAAAATGCAACAGAATACTGCAAATACATCACGATATGTTGGTGAAAAATGTAACTAATATTTTTTCTTATATAAGTAAAAAAAATCCCATGCTTTTCTGAATATTTCAGTGGAAACTGCATAGAGCTACATTCAGTACTTTTTGACTAATATATACTTTTTCTTTGACTTTTGGATCACCCGGTATTATAAATTACCTTGTATATTTGTCAGTTCTAAAGTTTAATGACTAGACAATATAGTAGTATATACATTTTATACATCAATAAAGTAGTTAAGTACAGAAATATGAAATATAAAAACACTTTATTTTTAATATTTCAAAATGTTTAAATTTTCTATATACCTATATACATATATATACACATATATATGTGTGTGTGTGTGTGTGTGCGTGTATTTATATGCTGAACGTATTTTCTACCTCTTTTAAAATATGCTTTCCTTATATAATAATAAATCCTTATATAATAATAATAGCAATAATAACAATTACTTATATAATAATAATAAAGAAATTTTCAACGTTTATTGAAATAAAAATACCTTCTAGCACCTTAACATCGTGCTGTTAAATTTTCAAATATGCTGTTTTATTGAAACATCTTTTATATGCAGGCTTTTATGCATAACTCTTTTTTAGTGATACGAAGGTCACTCTGAAATTTTTGAGATATCATTTGCCAAATCTTAGGAGAGTTCTAAGTAGTCCTCTCTCCAATATAATGCACTTTTGTAGGCGAATTTTAAGATTAAATGCTTCAAGCCATCAATTTCTTGGAATCGATGAAAAATATGCTTCTGTGTAGGCTCTTCAATCTCACCTTCGTAGTGAAAACGACAATCACGTAAATTTTCCTTTAGATTAAAAAACAGTCAAAATCACGCATGAAAGGATCAAGAGAATAGAGTGGATGGTTTATAACTTTGATGTGTTTTTGTTCAAGAAATTTGACTGTCAATATTGTTGAGTGGAAAGAAGTATTATCATGGTGAAGCATGAGTTCCCTTACATTTACTTCTTGAAGGATTTCTGGAAGACAAGACAATTAGTGGTGTATCTGTTAGCTGTAATTGCTTTCTGTCTCTCCAGCTTGATGGCTTTGACCAGTCCTGTACTTTTGCAGAAAACGGCATATATTACGCTTTTCATTGCTTGTTATCGTTTCACCATTATAAGTTTGCAGTCATATTCAAAAGCACATTCATTACTTTCTTCACTTGCTGGAATATCAGAAAACTCTATGCACGTAAATTTCACCGCCAGCTAGGATTTTACATACAAGGCGTTTTCCACAATCATTTAGTAAATTTAGGGTTTCTTTACAAATTCTTTCCTGCCCCGCTTTTTTGGTGTTATGTTATAAATTATGGGAAAATCAACAACAAGCTATTGTTTTTATATGAAGTTCTTCATGAATAATTTTTTATGTTTTACTTTGAATTCAATGTTGAGTTCATTTTGTACCATTTGTTAAGTGCTGAGATTGTCATCGATTAATATTCTTTGAATAGGCCTATACAAATAAATTTTCTGCGACAACAGCTGACAAAGACCTTCCAGTGTCTTTTTCATCCAGCAGGGAAATTCTGCAAACCACCTGAATACAGTGGTATGAGATGGGGTCTCGTTTCCATATGCTAATTACAGACGTTGAAGGTAATATTCTTGATTTAACCCACTTAACGCGATATTATAACGCGATAATGCTCTCGTGAGAATTCTATTTTCTTTTCTTTCAAAATGTGTTCTACGACAGCTAAATTGCGATTGTTGCCACGAATAATCATCTGCATTCATAAAAGAATTCAAATTTACACATTTAATTAAATATATATATTTAACGCCGCGTATCGTCTGCCCTTGTATCAAAAGTTACAGAATTACCTTCATATTTCGTGTAACTGAAATTCTTTTTCTTCACAATAAACAGCCCTAACAACACATCTTCTTCCCAGGATATCATCAAGATCTGTTCTGATGGAAAAGGCATCCCTGAAACATCCTTAAGATGTACTGTGGATAATTGAGCTAGCTGTCAGGGAAATATCTTACTAACAATTGTCTTTTCTTTGCATTTTCAAACTTTTAATCTAAAATCCTTGTAGCTAAAATGATATGTCAAAATAAAGTGATCAGATTAAATTTTTAATTTTAAAAGGTATCTGTGGGGTACTGAGTAATTTTCAGTGTTATCATCTTAAACAGCGAGAATCCATTTTCATGACTGGAATTTCTAGAAACAGAAATGTTATGTATCTCTGAAGAGTTGCTTTTCCAACAAAGCATATCAGAATTAAAAAGTACATAAAATCATTTAATAAATTTAGTTCCTTTTCAGACTGAAAAAGTAACACAGGCAGTACATGTTCCTTAAATTGTTTAACAATTAAAAAATGTTAGATAATTTAACAGAAAATAATGAATATTATTTGATTAAAAATAAAATATGATACATACAAAAAATATTTCTACATATTTACGATCGTTATCTCAGCGGAGTAACAAAAAGATGGGACCGGTCAACCACACAGAAAAATACATTTCGAATCAAGACTTAAAAAAAGAAAAATATTTACATCATTTTTAAAATAATTGTCAAATGATGCCAAAAATCAAATGATGTCCACTTTACTCCTTTACCCCGCGGAGGATGGGGGAGGGGGAGTACGCAAAGGTCAAAATTGAAATTTCAAGTAATAAATTCGACTCAAAAAAAAACCCCTCACATTTAGTCTTTTTAAAATAACTATCCGGTGATGCCAAAATCGAAGATTTCCCATACCTCCCCAATGAGGTCAGGGGTCCACCATTGATCAAAGTGTGTATAGAAAGTGTGTTTCTACTTTATCTGGTGTTTTTGTGATGCTGGGTACAACGGTCTATAGTCTATACCCAAGCAAGACCAGTTCTCAATACCGCCTAGAGGTCCTGACTGGAAATCCTACCAGGTAGGAGCTAAATTTGAGAACCTGTAAAACATCATTTATTTCTTTTTTGTTTTTTCACAAGAGTGAAATTTTTATATTGTTTATTTTATTGCATTTGCTCCTGTCATGGGTGACAAGGATGAAGATGAGACTTCGGACGCCGGAGAGTCAAGTCGACTTTCCGAGTCTGACAGAGACAGTTTCATCGACAGAGCCTTGAAGATCCAAGAAGAACTAAATGGAATATTTGTCCACAGAGATATAAAGAAGGATCTGAGAGATACCGTAAGAGGTAAACTTCAATATTTGGTCAAAGTCGTAATTGATCAGTCCAATGTTATCTCTCATATGACTGGGATTATAGGGGAGAAAGACAAACAGATGCAGAGCAAAGCATACAGCGAAGACGTCAAGAAGACGGTCACTCCTTCCAGAATCGAAAGGGCTAGGAGCAAATCCAGGACGAGGAAAACTTATGCTATCAGAGTTATTCCTTAGGATAAGACTTTGAAATCAGCTGACACACTTCGAGAAATTAAAAAGAACATCAATCCTAAACATATTAAAGTGGGGATTAATTCTGTTAGAAATATGAAAGAAGGTGGAGTCGTCATCGAGGTAAACCAGAAAGAAGATATAGACACTCTCACCAAAGAATTTAGAGAGAAAGATGCCCTCAAGACTTTCGAGACTTCCGAAATAAAGAAGAGAACTCCTCAATTGCTAATCTTCAGCGTAGATGAAGAAATGAACGAGCAACAGCTCCTAAGCGAAATTCTAGAAAATAATGACATCACCGTAAAAGAAGAATTACAAGTTAAATATAAGTATAGAGCAAGGGGAGGCCTAAATTGGGTCATAACCTTAAACCCATTTGATTTTAATAATATCATAAAAGAAAGAAAAATCAAGATCAACTGGAGAAGATTGGATTGCAAAGAGCATCTGAGGCCGATGATGTGTTTTAACTGTGCCAGATACGGGCATACTAGTAAATACTGCAGAAATCAAAAGATATGTTTAAAATGTGGAGATAAAGATCACGAAACCACTAGCTGCTCTAAAGAGCCAAAATGTATCAATTTTCAGTTTACAAACCAGAATTTCAAAACTAGTAACTATTCTACCCCCCATACCTGTACTGAAAAAAACCTGTTTAATCTGGCTCAAAGAAATAGAGAAGTTAATACTAAGAACTGACTATGTCAAACAGTGATAACAATAAAATCAATATCTGGCATTTAAATTCAGGTAACAGTAGAGCAGCTTCTGCTACTCTACTTCAAGATCTTGACAGGTGTGATGTGGCCATCATCGGTCTCAATGAAATGTATTTATACAAAAACAAGATTACCAATCTTCCTAGAAATAGCAGAGCCTTTTATTATAATAGTGAAGCCAAAGCAGCCATTGTAGTTTTAAACAAGAACTTTTCCACTTTTTTATGTTATTGCAACAAGTTTGTTGTGATGGTTGAAATTACCTTTTATAATTTTCGTTTTATGGCTGTCTCTGTCTATTCTATACTCCGTTTCACCTTAAGTTGGCAGTAGAGAAAAGGCTACAGTGACCTAATCACACCTGTTGTCATAGTAACAGGGTTACTATTAAAGCAGGTGAGGTTGTTAGCAAACAACGAAAGCTGTAATTTTGGTGAAAAAAAAGAAAAAAGAAAATCTGCTTAGTAATAATTATTACATATTATAAGTTTTAGCGAAACTCAGAAAGGGAAAGAAATTTTGAGTGACATTTTGCAATAATTAATATTTTTAATGATAAAAAAGTCTTTTTTATATATATTTATATATATTATTAATGTTTAACTATGTAAAGTTACATGAAAAAAAGTATATATATAATTTTTTGTTTCGTTCATGTATAAATAAATAAAAATAAGAAAATATTTTAATAAAAGGTTAAAATTTTAAAATCCTGGAAGAGTTATTTTCTCTATCCTATTTTATATTTCCTGTTGGTGTTCATGAGTACTTTTTATTTCATAATACTATACAATAGTTTATTGAAAAAAGTGTGTTTCCTTCTCAATTTAAATAGTATTAATTAATTAGTTTGATGTTTTATTTGAAATGTTATTTAATTTGGTTACAATGAGGACGAATAAAACGCAGCGGTCGTTTTTTATTACAAAAATAAAATAAAAATAATAAATATTACACTTTACATTTCATAAAAGGGTTTCAGATATAATATTTTAAAGCATAGGATAATTTATGAAATTGCAGTTGAATTATTTAACCCTTTAATACTCGGTTTTTTTTTTTTTTTTTTTTTTTCACACAGGAACGAAACGTATTTATTTATTTATTTTTTTATGCAACAATTTTTCAATATTTTTTCACCTTGTTTTAATGGATTTTTAAACTTTTGTTCCTTTTCTGTTCTTTAACTAACTGCATTATTCTGAAATTTAATACATGATATTTCGAAGGCAGAAATATGCAGAAGTCATTTTAAATTTCTTAACAGGTATGAGTATACCTTGCTGCTTTGAGAATGCACTCGTGCCTGCTGTTCACCTGGTGAGGAGCCGTACTGTTATTTTGACCAGAAACAACTGCTGCGAGTTTTTGAAATTTATAGTGTTTATATGCAAACTTACTTATGTTTTAAATTAATTACTATTTGAATTTAATCAGGTTATTTAACATATATATAATTAAAACCAAAAATTTCTCAAAAACTAAAAAGTGCTATTTTCTTCTTTTTACATATTTATATTCAGCTGTGTTTTTAAGAGCCATTTTATTTTTTAGCCACCTAACGATTTTGTTCGTATGGTGCACGGATATTTTATATTGATTGGCGTGGGAAAATATTAAGTAAAAATCTTTAAAAAAAAAAAAAAAAAAAAAAAAAAAAGCCATACAATGCTAAAAACTTGAAACAATTGTTTCGGGTCGAAATAAAACACGGTCCTTCGTCAGGCGAACAAAGTAGGTACGAGTGCTACAAAGGACGTGCGTTTTATTTCGATCCTAAACAATTGTTACGAGTATTTTCCGTTTTTTTTTTTTTTTAGAAGTTATTTATTAAACGAAGATTTAAACGAATAAATAAATAATAAAATATGAAGCTATTAAATTATTAATTAGCGGCATAGAATCAAGCTACTAGTGGTATTTTGAAACTTTCTTTAAATATAATTTTTCAGTTTTAAACTTCCAATTAGAAAATGTTTTTCCAAGGTAGTTGAATAAATCACACTTACTATATTTATTTGCTAACTTAGATAGGTTTATTAAACAAGGTTATTTTTTATTAAAAGTGTAGAATATATATGAATTCCCATATGCAGATATAAATTTATATATCCGATATATATTTTCAAAGGAAGTATGACAGGAATCGCAAATTTTCTTATAAAACTGATAAATTCTTTTTTTATTGTAACCAAGAGAAAGAAAACTGTAATAAAAACAGGGAGAGGCTCAGAGAGAACTGGCGAAGAAATTTTAAATAGCGCGCCAGATGTTTAACCTTGAAACCGATTCGAGCCAAAATGAAACTCAGAAATGCTGTTGTTTCGTCACTACGCGTTCGCTTTGCTAAAAAGATGTTTATTATTTAAATACTTTTAAAATAAGAAAAAAATCAAACATTTCTTGCGTAAGCTGAATTTCCTTATTTTATAGCATATATTTATCAAATTTATCAACTTAAAAACGCAAAATAACTTTAGAACTACTTCTTAGCGCGCAATATTACATTTCCTACCTTCCTCAATGCTGCCAACTTAAGGTGAAACGGAGTATAGGCCTTCAGGTGATATTCTTGACGAAATAAATATTATTCAAATATTACTTAATAAATGCTCCAGTATCCCCACCATCATTATTGGTGACTGGAACGCCAAATCCTACCTCTGGGGCAATAGACCCCTCGATAGCAGAGGAGAGAAAATTATCCAACATATGCTGAATTATGATTTAAAGTTACTGAATCAAGCTGATTCGATTCCAACCTTTGTTAAAGGCTTACGTATGAGTTGGATTGATTTGGCCTTCGTCAAGAACTTCGATGAAAATGTCGACTTTGATTTTTCTGTAGTTGATCAACACTTTGGGAGCGACCACATTCTTGTTACGATCCTTGTTAAATTATATAGTACTATTGTTTTGGAGAGTAGTTATCTCTCTTTAAAAAGGATGAATTGGTGGAAGATGAAGACTGGTATTTATGATTTAATTAGTTTTTATAAGACCGAGTCAATGGAGGACATTGACAACTACATCATTAATTTTCAAGATAGCCTTTATAAACTAGCCATAGATTGTGTGAGAAAACCTTTGAATAAGCCTAAGAAAAATTCTCCCTGGTGGAACCAGGAAATCCAGATTTTTAGAAGTAAAGTTAGAACTCTCAGAAGAAGATATCAAAAAGAACCTGAAGAAGAATTAAGAAATAAAAAGTTGATCGATTTTAGAAAAGCCCAAGCTCTGTACAAAAAACTGATCAACCAAGAAAAGAAGAAAAGTTTTAAAGAGTATATCAATTCCATTACCAAGACGACTATACATAACAGTGTTTACAACGCCGTTGTTGGTAAAGCTAAGAAGTCACTCAATATCCCCAGTATGACGAAAGAAGGTGGAAACTCTACTATCAACAGGAACGAAAGTTTAGAATTAATTCTGAATCATCATTTTGGTCTCAACTACAATTTATACAATAGCACAAGTAAATCTATAGAACCTAACTTTATTCCTATTTCTATTAATGAAGTTTATAATATTATAAATCAATTGCAAAATAACAAGGCTCCAGGACATGATGGTATTCCTTATGAAATTATAAAACACGTTTTCCATGCCGACCGTGTTTGGTTTGTAGATGTATTAAATTATTGTTTGAAATCTTTAGTTTGAAAATTAGTTTCCTAAGACTTGGAAAAGTGCTAAAGTTATTCTTATTTTAAAGGAGGGTAATAAGCCACCCGACCTTCCTGGAAGCTATCGACCTATTTGTCTGCTGCCTACATTTGGAAAAGTCTTTGATAAAGTGATTACAAGTCGTCTTGATTATTTCCTCGAACATAACAATATCATTTCCGAGTGTCTGTTTGGTTTTCGTAAAGGTAAGTCTACTTCTAAAGCCCTAAAAAGAGTCACCGAGAAAATTAAGAGCATCAACAACAACAACGAAATCGCATTGCTTCTTCCAATTGATTTCAGTAATGCGTTTAACAGCATTTTCTGGAATTCCATTCACGATGCTCTTATTGATTATGATGTACCTCCAAGCTTATATAATATCATTTTGAATTTTCTCGAAGATAGAGATGTCTCTTTCGATGACGTGTACCTGAGATACAATAGAGGTGTTCCTCAAGGATCTAGCCTCGGCCCGAAACTCTGGAGCATTGTGTTTTTGGAAGACCCCGAAGTTAGGGGTTCTGTCCAGGCATTTGCAGACGATCTTCTAATCATCACACATGATACGGCCTCTTATCATTTTAGTACTACTGGTAGTACTAGAAAAAGGTAATTTAGAAAAAGTTATTAAGTGGGCTGAGTTTTGAGGTTTAGAAGTCAATAAGAACAAGTCCAACTTCACCATGATTCGTAAAGGATCTAAATTGATTACTTGTATACCTAAGATTACTTATGGTGATATTAAAATAAAATATTTGGATGCTCTTACTTACTTGGGTGTCGTCATCGATTACAAATTTAACTCGACGGAACATCTTATTTACCTTTATAACAAAGTTCTGAATTATACGGTCAGGGTGAAGAGTATCTCTCAGGCCACGTGGGGTTTGGATATCATACTATTGAAATATCTTTATTTTATTGTGGTTGAGAAAATGATCTCATACTGTTCAGAGATTTGGTTTCATGAATATAGATATATTTTTGATAAATTGAAAAGCATTCAACGCATATTTTTATTACTGATTACTAAGTGTTATACCACGGTGTCCCCGATGCTCTTTGTACCCTGGCTGGTATTGTTCCTTTGGAAATTGCTCTCAAGTATAACAAGTACAAAACTCAAGTTCTCGATTGGAAAGAAAATGTGATCAACGAAGACTTTAGTCTTCTTGCTAACGAGTTCACAAAAGATATCACTACTATTTCTCCTCCTTGGGATGTCTTTAACATCACCTGGAGTTACTTCGACTACAACCTTATCGGCAGGGAGAGCGACGTAAACTACTTCTTCACGGATGGTTCAAAACTGGATGGTAAAGTACGCTGCGCCTTCTCCATATCTTCAACAATGTCATTTCT
Source organism: Salticus scenicus (assembly GCA_963930645.1). Taxonomy (NCBI): domain Eukaryota; kingdom Metazoa; phylum Arthropoda; class Arachnida; order Araneae; family Salticidae; genus Salticus; species Salticus scenicus. The sequence goes on along the minus strand of OZ005651.1, from coordinate 212,870,767 downwards.
CATTCCGAAAAGTTCAGGTTGCCAGACCACTCTAGTGTATTCGAAGCTGAAGCCATTGCCATCTTAGAATCTTTTAAGTTTATAAAGCGACATCGACTTGATAAAGCTATTATTATTTCGGATTCCAGATCAACTCTGATGTCTCTCGAATGCTTCCTCTCAAAAAACAAGATTATCAGCGATATCAAAGACCTCACAAAAGAGTTACATGAAGTGGACATCAGATTGTTGTGCTGGATCAAAGCCCATGCTGGATACGAATTCAACGAGGTAGTGGATGGGTTGGCTAAGGACGCCACCCTCCTGGAAGACATAAGTATTGCCTTACCTAAAAAGAAGAACATCATCAACTTAAAATTCAAGGAGTTAAAAATCAGAGATTGGCAACTAGAGTGGGATAGCTCCGACAAAGGACGACATACATACAGTTTAATTCCGAAGATTGACCCTCGAAGAATTATGGGAAACTTCTACCTCAACCAGATCATCACTTATCATGGGTTCTTTGGAACATATCAAAATCGTTTTTTCAACAAGAGTTTTCTTTGTTCCTGTAACTCGGGGATCCAGGATGTCAACCACGTTGTTTATCACTGCTCCCTGGTCGACAGCATCAGACTTGAGCATTTTCCAAGGATTTCAAAGATGCTCGTTTGTATGTTTTGCTTGCCAACCAAAGAACAAGATATGGATTACTGCAAATCGTGAAATATTACTGTAACATTTTATTTACTAGCTTATAACTACTGTGTTTTGATGTTGCTTAATTATTTTTTGTTTGTGCTTATAAGTTTTAAGCACTTTTATCTTATATTGTACTGTTTTATTTTGGGTGGGGTATTTGGTTTCTCTTCTTCGTTTTGGTGAACAGGTTGTTCGTGCCCCTGACCTGGCTTTATTATTTGGTTTTTAGCCTTGCCCCTGCCCCTGCCCCTACTGTCTGTAAACTTTATATACATTTGTTATTCTTAGTTTTAATATTAGTTTAGTTTATATTTGTATTTCGTTGCTTCTCTTTTGTTGCCTTCTTGTCGGGGTGGTTCTTGGTGGGTTGTGGTGCGGTGCCGCTCGCTGCGGCTGCGCCTGGGCTTTGCCTGGGTGTTCTGCGGAGTTCGGTGCTCGTGCCTCGCACCTGCTGGGGGGACCGGGCTTTCGCTCGGCTCCTTGGGTTGCTCCGGCTGGTGCTGTTGTGGTGTTTGGGGCGTCGGTGTGACTGAACCAGTGTGGGCTCCTGCTGTGGGGATGCTGTCGTTTCGACAAGACAGTTTGTTACTAGGGTGCTTTCGGGACGAGTCACAAGTATCATACCTCCCCAATGAACGGGGTAGGCAGGGAGCACAGTTGAATGGCCCTCTTTCAGATATTGAATAAGTATTGTTTTTACTTTTGGATCGGGAATATATTTTTCAAGATACTTGAATGTTCGCATCGTTTTTTTATTCACTATAAGCTGATAACAGATAATTTTTCCATTTTTATTTATTTATTTATTTATTTTATTTATTTTAATTTAATTTTGGGGAAAAAAAAAAAAACACTAAAACTGTTTTTTTTTTTTTTTTTTTTTTTTTTAATATAAAGCAGATAAACTTTTCAAGTTTATATTAGTTCCACAAGAATATTTTAGGTAAATACTTTATATCACTTGATCATAATTCAAGAGTTACTTAACTATCATTTTTAAAGTGATGAAACAGAAGTAGTTTTCAAGCATGCAGTCAAGAAAAAATTAATGAAAATAACAGTAATGATTTTTAATTACAGTTAGTAGATAATATTATAGAGCTCTAATTTAGTAATACATAATTTGAAAATATTTTATGAATACGTATTTCTCGTTTAAAAAGACTCGTAAATATGTATTGGTAAACTTAGGGTATGTTTAAAGGGAACAAAACGTTTCTGCGTCATTGTGATTAACCAGGAATCATCAGAGAGGGCTTTTACGCGTATAGTTAAGCCCATATTTATCTTTTTAAGCAAATTTGATAAAAGTTCTTCAATTGCACCATAGTATGCCAGCCAAAGGAAATAATCACCAAAAACCGCTTGCTTTAAATTTCTTACATTAAATAAATGTAAAAATACACATTTTATTCATAAAGGAATTAAGAAATGGCAAAAACAATAAAAAACATTTTTCTTAATGTACTCTAAATTTATTTATAACCGAAATCAAATTTTATTATTATTATTATTATTTAGACTTATTTATTGACTACACATTTGTTTCATCCTAGTCAGCTCGTCATTTTTTCTAGAAATAAACGCACATCCATAACTGAAAGTTTAATAAAATGTTTATGTCTATCAAAAAGGATTTTAACAGAGAAATCAAAGTTTTCATCAAAGGCTCGAGTCATTTAAATATCCCAAACAATTTTCAGCCATTCAAAAAATTTCGTGCCGCTTGGAAAGAAAGTGAAATTCAAATGGATTGTGTCGGCAACCCTGCTTACATGACTTTAGATACTGGCATTCCCGTCAGTCAGCCAACGTAAGGTTACGATACATGCCCCTCATGTCAATAGCTATTTTGTAGAAACTACATTCCTGAAATAAACATGTTAGTAAGAAAGGATATTTTATGCCTATGTTTACTTTATGAGTTAAAAGTAAACAGTAATGTTGTAAATGTTTCTCAAAAGATACACTACGCATTTGGAGAGGCATAATTGACTGACTGCATAGCGTGAAAGCTGTTCAGTGGATTTGTATTGGTAGATGAAAGTCTCCGTGACAAGCCTCAAGCTGGATGTCCATTATCGATGAAGCCCTGATAGTGGAGTACATCGAACTTAATCCACAACAAATGTTCAGAGAACTTGCAGAAGGACAGTGTCGGAGGGAAGCACTTGATTGCATCTGTACAATCTTGGGGAAGACTTAAAAATTCATTAAGTGCGTTACTTCAGTTTAGACAGAGGAAAGAAAATTCTAGCGTCTCACCATTTGTTGTTCATTGCTGTCAGGTCACAAGGAAGCTCCATTCTTTAACAAAATATTGGCATATGATGACAAATAGGTGTTATACAGTAACTGCAAAAAAAACATCATTGGTCGTCCCCTGGTTTGTCACATTTGATCGCACACATTTATGAGCAGAAGATACTGCTCTGTGTTTGGTGGACCAGCGTAGGCACTACATCCTTTGAATTGCTGAGGAGTTTAAAAAATATCGCAACCTAGGTGTATTCGTCTCATTTGCAACGGCTTTCAACTACACTGCGCCAAAAGCAGCGAGCCCTAGTAAAAAGGGGAAAAAATGATCCATTTTCAAGATAACACTAGTCCTCATACAGCAAACGCAACCAAAGAGGAACACCCTTAGTTTTACTTCATCTTTTCTTCATCGGAAATTTTTACTTCATCTTTCTTACTCCGATATCGCTCTATCGAACTATCATCTGCTGTTCATTATGCACTGAAGAATTAAGGAGCAAAAATACTCAAAAATGTGTAAAATTGTGTCAAATTTCAGTGTGTCAGATACTCAAAATAGCTCTGTAGCAAATATACACAAATTTAAAATACCATGTTTTTAATTTTGAGCATATTAATATGCTCAAAAATTGGCCTCGACCATCATGAATCCCAATACCCCAAATGTAAATTCTCATAGTTGTATTCTTCCGTAAACCAGTATGAAACCGCCACGAAATATAGTTCTGTAGATTTCAGGGAATGAATCTCGTGCTTGAACTCTTTCTGTTTAAATTTGTAGAAATTCTATTAAATAGCTTCTTTTAGTTCAGCATATTCATAATAAATTATGAAGTGAACAGATATTAATTTGAATTCATAAATGAGATCACATGAAAATTCATGTTTTTCTTTTAGAAACAAAATTACTCATTTCGTAATATGTATGTCCATTTACTCATTTTTGAGCACTTCATTTTTAAAGGTATGGATAAGCATTTCTGTGAGAAATAGTTCTGAAATCGAGATGATATCATGCAGGTCATAGGACAACTTTTTTGGTATTAAAGACAAATACTTTTACAAACGCAGGTTTTATAAACTTGTATCTCGTTGGAAATATGAAACTGAAGTTGAATTAAATAATTTTGCTGAATAAAATTCATTTTGTGAAATTGCTGAGATGTATTTCTCACTGTAAAAAACAGCACGGATGTTTTTGTATACCTGATATGTCTCAAAATATAAAATAAATTTTACATTTTATTCGAAATAAGAAAGATAGTGAAAGTAAACAACATTACGTTAAATTTAGAAGCAAAAATACTGTTTTGGCTACTCTTAATAGGAGACAAGGAACTTCTTGCTTTTTTCCTCTTTTTTTACTGAAAATTATAACACGGAAAAAAGTAAATGATTTTTAAAGCTTAATACTTAAAATACTTCAACAAATAAAAATTTCAAAAATATTACTAATCGATAAAATTTAGTAAGTAATCTATCGACGGCTTTTTAACGGGGCTGTTATTTTTACTTCCATTACCCGATTACCGTAGGTAATGAAAGTATTGTATTTGGTTCGAAAATTCACTATCGAGTTTTCACCTGGTGTACATGTTTTAATGTATCTTTAGTCCAAAATGTAGTTTTTGGCAACTGCTCAGTGTGTGTGTGTATGTGTGTGTGTGTATATATATGGGATATCTTCTGACTATCATATCTCCGAAACTACTGAAGATAGAACTACGGAACTTTAGAATTGAGACAAATCTGGTGTACAGATGATTTTTTCAATTTTTGGTGAAAATTAGAAATCTGGAAGTAGGACATCCGAAACCAGAAGTAGGACCGTAAGTCTGTATCTCAAAAACGGCTCTTCTTCAACGATGCTATATGTACACACTATCAGATGTTCTTTCGTATGAAATAGTTGGTTAGTTCAGGAAAATTGATAGGCGTCCTGTATAAATCGCTCAATTTCAGGTCTCGCAAGTACGTTCCTTGAAAAACGGCTGTACAGATATTTTTCAAACTTGCCAAATTAACCATATTTTAGATATACCTTTGCATGTAATTATTGTTTTCCGGTCAATAATTAAGTGTGCCAAGTTTTGGTAAAAGTCAGTATCTCAAGAACGGCTCTAACGATTTTCTTGAAATTTGTTGCATAGACCCATTTTAAGGATCCTTTCCAATGTATTACGTGGTTATTAAAGGAAAATTAACAGTCATCCTGATTAGGTAGGTCAGTTTTAGATCTCGGCAATTAATGTTTCAAAAAATGGCTTAACCGATTTTTTTTTCTTATTATTATTTTTAAATTCGCTATGTAAATCTGTTTTATATGTATTTACATGTATATCAGCTTTCTCTTACCGGAAAATTTTTAGGTGTCTAATTTGTTAGGTCAATTTTATGTCTTCTGATTACATAATCTCCAAAAAGTACATACAATCAGTGCTGCCAGATTGAGGGAAATTTTTATTTAACACCCACCACTAAATTTTAATTGAAACAGTTTGCTAATTGTTTCGAAACATCTTTTACCGAAATCGTCTATGTAATTAGATAACCGATACAAGTAAAATTTAACGGTGGATGTTGAATAAAAATTTCCCTCAAATCTGGCAGCACTGCATACAATGCATGTAATACTGAGTAATGGAAGGCATGTGGTTGTTTCACACCAAATCTTTTGCTATAGAATTAATTTGTGAATTTAAAAAAAGAAATTGAAATTTATATTCATTAAAAAGACAGTCTATCTCAAGATTAATTACTAATTATTTTTTCACAAATTTGTTTAATTTAAAACGTTATATATTTTTATTTTTTGTGTATTTGTTGTACTTTCGGACACTTTTTCTTCTTTTTGCAAAGTGAGAACACCCATGAAAAATATTGCTTTTGAAAGTGCGTTTAACTATCGTAACCTTTTATAGATATTTTTTCTCTTCGTTCAAGATTTAATCAAAAATGCATACATAGTGATACATAAATACGTGATAAGTTCTTTATTATCTCTACATTCCTTCTCTTAATTTTAAAACTATAACTTTCATATTTTGTGTATACTGTGTAGAAATAAAGCATTTGATCTCTTTTAAATATACACAGTATACTGTAAAAACCATGTACAATTTTATTTGCGCTTATAAAATATTTATTTTTTAGTAAATTTAAAATGTAATAAAAATAATTAATGTAAGAACAATTTAATTAAATGTAATAATAAAAATTAATATATATATTAAAGTACTTCAAAAATTTTTTAATAATTTTCGCCAAAGAGACTAAATTATTGCATTTTAAAGCGATACTTAAGCATTTATAACTATTCAGTCTGCCATTTTTAACTAGGTGACAACTTGCAATGGAAGATTTACTCTGTTTCAATAACTTTTTGATCAATTAGTTATCAGTTTTCGAATATTTAACTCAAAATAGCATTAACACTTAATAATACCTAGTAACATTTTACAAGTTCACTTACTACCCATCCGCATGTTCATTGATTTGTCAGTATCGATAATTCGATAACGATAATGAATTTCGTTGTTACTAACGCTTGTAAACAGCAGACTACTTGAAATCACATTCACTCATAAACACAGATATCAATATCGCCGAAAGGAATGTATAAGTTATCATTTCATAAACACAAGATTAAAAATGTGTCCTCTAAGCGATATTTGCATACTGACTTTGTATTCTTAACTTTTTTTTTTTTAGGTTGTTATTTATTTTTTAAAGTTTCAAGCACCAATGTGAAAGGATAAAAAAGCTTTAGTGTTTCGTTCGTCGAACTTTCACATTAACCTTGGGTGGATAATTGAACTGTAAGACCTTTGATACGTCTCGTGAAAGCTTAGGAAGGCCACTTAGCGGTCTAAATTAGGCCACATCATTTTCTCCAGACCTCTCACTAAGTTAGTTCCGAACCACCCGACACTTCTTTTGAATTTCAGGCGTTGTTCGGGTGAAGATACACAAATCGGATACACCGACTCATTAGTTAGGCAGTACAGAAAGTGAAAGGGAACTTCACTTTTCCGCCGAGGTATGTGGAATTCCTTTTAAGAATTTGTAGATTAATTCACATTTCCGTGCAGAATTTGTTAAATTTATTCTCAGAATAATATCCTTAGTAACAATTAATTATTATTTATATTCCAGGAATTTAAATACGCTTAATTAAAGAATATTTAAGAATGTTATATTTATTTAAAATGAAATGGGTTTTAAATTTCCTTTCATGTTAATAAAATTAAGATAGATAAAATAATTAAGAGTTATAAAATAATATATATATATATATATATATATATATGGAATATTTAACTTTTGACAAAAAAAGTATTATGATTATTAAGTATTTAAATTATAAATAAATAAAACAAAAAGATTTTTTTTTTTTAATTGCTAATACGTGTATAGGTCGATGAAAAACTTGTTTTCCACCGAAAAGCTTGTTTTTTTCCTTTGTAATGACTTTAGATTATTTATTTAACTCATGTTTTTATTTAATTTTAAAAATTTATCTTTGAAATGTCAGTAAATTTAATGTTTACCCCCCTTTTTTTTCGGTTATCTAAGAATGCTTTAATTAATTTTTCTGACATTTATGAAATATTCAATAAATTCTCTGTAATGAAATGTAATTCAAAATTTTAAAATCAAGAATTTCTACTGATTCTCAGAATGACTTTCAGAAGATCCCAAATCGTAATAATTTTTTTTTCTCTTTAAAAATAATAATAATAATAATATTAATATTAATGAAAAATATATAAAATTACATCCATTCCTAATTTAGAAATCAGTTTAAAAGTAAATATTTATTTATGAAAATTACCTAAATTCCAATTCTTTTAATAGTTTTTTTTTTTTTTTTTTTACTTCCTCTTATCCATAGACAGAGAAAATATTATTTTAGGATAAAATTTCTGAAATCAAGTTTTTGTTATAGTTACACGCTTTGAGGGCCCTTGAATCCGAAAAACGCGCTTTTAGCGGTTGGTCTGTGTGTGTATTATCAGCATATCTCAAGGACAAATAATGACAGTAAGTCTAAACTCGGTATTCTAAATCTGTATCATACAGGGATGCTACACTAAAGTTTTCGCTGAGATCAAGTTAATGATTCGTGTACAGGGATATCCAAGAGAATTCAAATACACTACATCTATAGCGAAATTTCCTATAGTTATAGTTTAATATCTATAAGCTGCACTAAACAAAATGCAATGTGTATATATGTTTTATTTTCATCAGAACATGTTTTACTTAGAATATACGGTATGTAAATCATTCATCATTCAGTTACAGAGCTACACAAAAGAATCGGGATATATTGGGACTGTACTTCTAAATTGCTGGAAATGCATTTCAGATTGGGTTGTGAGTTTTTCATACAGGATTAAGTACACAATGCGTTGCGTAAATAATTTATAGACATAATACAGGGCTACCCAAAATTAACCGAACTCATTTTGTTCTATTGGATGTAATTCATTAAAGTGCTTTATTACATTTTTATATTCCGACGAAAACTGATCAGGGATGAAAATTAATTTCTCATACAATTTCAGTAAATAAAATAACATTTGAAATTTTATTTTTAGCTGTGATGTTTTGCATAAAATCGCGTTTTGGGGCTCCCTGAATGCTAAAGTCAAATTTTTAATCGTTTACCTTTGTGTTTGTCTGTTATCTGCGTAACTTAAATACGAATAATTGCAGGCTATTTTAAATTTTGTATTTTGAAGTTCATGTGAGGTTGCCATTTAAAAAGTTTTATCAAGATTGGTAAGTTTTAAGGACTGTTGCAGGTTAAAGTTTTGTGAGTGTGTGTGTCTGAATATTTTGAAATAAACTTTTAAATTTAATATCAGTCTCGATTTATATATATATATATGTATATAAATTTTGGAACTGTATTTAAAAGGGGGGTGGAGGCAGCCATATTCCATCTCACATAGTATTATTTATCAAAAATAACTGTTCCTAAACCTAATTTTAACTAGTTTCTAAACAGATTCGTATACAGTACTTGTTAACGTATTTGTTAATCTACGATCTGCCTTTATAATATTTTAATGCAGGGTAAGAAAAAGTCGTGTGAGTGATACACCAGATTATTTATCTATTTTTGACTATGAAAATTAAAAAATATATAGAATTTATTCTTACTAATTTAAGATTTATTAAATAAATGCTGTTTGATATTGATAACACTGAATTTATTTACTCTAATAAACACATACAATAAAAATGATAACCATCTATTTATCGTAATTTATGCGATTTTAGCATGCACACACACATACACACTGTTTGGTTGAACACTGAGTTTTTTAAATAATCAAAAGTCAGGTTTAATTATCCGATACTAACATTTTCTTTAACGTTTGATCAAACAATATGTCTGTTTATTCAAACAATTATGTGACTAAAAAATAAATATGGCGTTCAAAGAAGGCTTTTTCAAACCTAAAAAATAAAATACATTGTATTAAACAACTGACGATGGTTAAATTGAATTTTCTTAAAAAATTCATTTTAAACTTGCAACTGAGGGCAGCTATTTACATGTAGGTTTCTAAAGAATGGAGTAGGGCTGTGTAATATTAGTCGAGAAAATGATAAAACCAGTGCCTGATTACCGCAAAAGCCTAACTAGATCACGGTCTAGGACCCCAAACTTAAAAAAAAAAAACACCCATATTATTTTTTCTTTTTAATTTTTTAAAATATTTTTATACTATAATTTTTTTAATTAGATTCTCTAATAAAGATGTATAATCATCTGAAACAGCTACATAATTCAATATTAAATCAGAGTATTGGAAATGCGTTTTATTAAACATTTATTTGAATGTTATTTCAGTGATAATTATACGTACTGAGTCATTCATGTTTATAAATGTAACCCTCTGTGCATATTTTTCGGAATTAAATAATATGCTAAAAGGCTTATTGTGTACTGTTTATTTGAATTTATATCCAGTATCCTTATTTATCATTCATAGAGAACGGAACGCATATTAGTGGAACGTTTGAGGCTTTAATCCCCCAAATGTCCTGATTGGGCTTTGCATACAATCGTTATTGTTCTGTGATTTGGAATATGATGTTAATGAAAAATTTAAATAAAAATATTCCAAAAATGCGTTTGCTTTTATTCGTTTTATTTTCCGAATAATTATGTGATATAATGGATCCCTGGATAAACCTTTATATGCAATAGTCATGCCTAGCAATCTTTGAGTTTTTGAAAACTTTAAGAATAATATGAGTTTCCGTATAATTATTTTGCCCATTTGTAATCGTTTTCATCTGCTATTTACGTACGTATATAGATTTTCGGGTGCAAATATTTTAGTTACAGTCTGTTTCATTTGAGCATATGGTTGCTGAATATGAACAAATTATCCAGTGTGTTAATGCATGTTTCGCAGAAGTAATCAGAACTCAAATTTTTTTGTGATAGTGAAGCCTAATGTCCTACTTAAATTTTTTTTAACCATACTAATACTGCAGATTTATTGTTAAGATCATTTTTCTGATAAAATTTTGAAAAATGTATACCAGATGTCCAATAAGTTTATAGACATTTTAAAAATTCACAAAATTTGAAGGTAGAATTGAACGCGGTTTGCGAAAAAGTTATTCTTGTGAAGGAGGGATTTTTTATGGTAAAGAAAAAAATAATAGTTAAAATTTTCATCGATAGAGGGTGCTGTACGTGAGAAAATCACACATTTCCGTGAAATACTATATTTATTAGTATGCAAATGTTTACAGACATATAAATCCTATTCTATGTGTGCGCCATCACCACAAATTACAGTTTGCAAACGAGTTAGGAAATCGCTAACTGCAGCTTCAATCGGCGAGTTTTACCTCATGGAAAACGTCTTCAACAATAACGCCTTATCCACCAAGTCAGCATGGCATTTAAAATTTCATGTATGCTCAAGTAGGAGGCAAAATAATAAATAAGCTGCGTTAATCGTAAAACCGTGCAATTTATATTATTCTTATTTCCATATTTTTCGTCACACATCCGTACAGCGCCCTCTATCGACGAAAAATGTAACTATATGTAACTATTCTTTTTTCTTTTATCACCCCCCCCCCCCCGAAAAAAAAAAGACGAGAATAACTTACTTGCAAACTGCATTCAAGTCTACCAATTCTTTTAATTTTTATGATTTTTTAAAATGTCTACAGATTTATAGGACATACTGTATTTTAATTAAATTATCCAACCTTTTTAATAGTTACCAGAAAAACTATGGTTGTTAACGCTTAATATTTTAATTATAAAATTTAAATTAAAAAAAAACTATTCATTATACATACATGCTTACACTAAGTCGTAGATATATACATGAATTCTACGCAATTTTACAATATTTTTTCTTCAATCTAAATACTACCTCGTAGGGTTCTATAAAAACTTAATACTAAATTTGGATAAGCTATTTTATTTATTTATTTACTTATTTATTTTAGTGAAATTACAAATAACGGTTTACTTATTCTGCATTTTTTTTAACAAGAAATTCCTGAAGCTTAAAGAAAATACACAAATTATTTTTATCTCATTGTGTCTTATTTAGCACTTAACCTATTTTAACAACTCTTTATTATTTTATTTTGGGTAAGTTCCAAATAGTTTGAGTAGCCTTTCAAAATTTAAACGATTACAATTATTTCACGTCCCAAAAATAAAAATTATAAATATCTGATATATTCTTCATAATTATTACAGGTATGGCATCATTAATTTAACAGAAACATTCCTCTAAAAAATAGATCGATTTATCTTTTACTGCAACAGAAAGCTGTGATATTGCATATTCATTATTTTTATGCATATATTTGTACGTAAAATTAACAATACCACATTATAACGAGTGCGTAAATAATTAAGGCTCATTAAGGAGTAAATTTTTCAGTTCCCTTTATTTAAAAAAATTTTCTGTGATATTTTAATAATGTAAAATTAAAATATTAACAAAATTTCTGAATCTGAATCATTGATAAAAAGTACCCACTAATATAAATAGTTTTTAAAATAAAAATAGTTAATATATTGCCTAGTTAGAAAAGCGATAATGATGTGTAATATAAAAATTGCTTTTACTACCCGTTGTCTTTTCCAACCATGAAATTAGTGTGCAGAAGCAATGCATTCAGAATCTACTGTTATAGAACCAGCTCGGCAGAGCATCGAGCTCGTAATTGGAAGATTGTAGGCTTTTGGGCAGGCCAAAGACCACCATGCACACTAATAGTGGTTGAAGCGCGTAAAATTCATCGTAACCTCAATGTCCTGCATGTTTCCATCACAAAAATGTACCCTTGGGGGTCACAAAGCTGGGGAGCCATCCCGTCGTGAAATATCAAAATTGTGAGGGCACGTCTGCAGAACCCCCAACATAGGGATGAATCCCAGACCATCGCCAATTGCTCATGGCGGAACGCTAGTGCAACGTAAAACACAGCCAACCTACTCTTATAGATTCCAATAATGTAATTGAATGCCTTTCTTTTTTTTTTAAATTATAAAATTGAAAAAAAAAAATGTTCAATGAAGCTCTTTTGTCACCCGTCTTACTTGCATTTAAAAATTTACATTTACAGTTTGTAACTAAATTAGAAAAAAAAAATGAGTTGCTTAAAACACCTCAATTTTACTCGCAACAGATTTAAAGTTAATTTGTGTTTTTGTCGAACATATATAAGCAGCAGCCAGCCTGGTGGCTTGGTCGGCAGGGCGCTGCCTTCTCAGTCTCCAGGTTCCGAGTTCGAATCGCGGTGTGGGCATGGATGTTTGTGCTGTCCTATGTCTTCAACAATATTGTGTGCACGTATTTTCTGTGAATTTCTGTAAAAATATGGAGCAATCGAGATGAAAGTCATTGTAACTATAGATGTCAAATAAATAAATAAATAAAATAAGCAGCATAATTTGTGAGTAAATAATTACATTTGTTATTGTTTTTATTTTTCACAAAGCCTACAGTTTTTTAAAAATTAAATAAATAAGACAACAGACCTTTAGCTAAAAATATAAATAAATTGGATTTTACAAAAAATATATGTTTCCTTCGTTGTAATGCATTAATGGTATCTATTTTTCATACTGCAAATCAAAACCAGAATGTGAAACAAAGATCATGTATAAAGCAGTCTTTGTTTCAACTTATTTAACGACCTAGTATTAGGAAAGAAACAACCGCTTATCTGCTCAAAGCTTTTTTGTTTCAAGTAAATATAGTGCTGTATGTGATACAGCTGGGATTTCTATTGAATCTTAACCTTAACCTTTATGATATTTATCAATAAACCTTTCTTAAGTTAGATCAATTATTTTCATTAATTAAGATAATTTCCTTACTGGTAACATGAATATAGAATCTAACTTAATGTTTCAAAGATTAGTGGATGTCTAATAGTGAAATACTGAATGCAGGTATGTAGGTCAGTCTCACTACCCATTGAGTCTCAAAATATATATGTGTGTGTGTGTGTTACGGTAAAAGTGATTAATCCGGTGATTAATGCATAATCCCACCCCCCCTAAATTTAGGGAATATGATAAATTATTGAATATTATCACATTTACCAGTTAGTTTATAAAATCCCCAACTCATAATGGAGAATGTAATAAATTCAGATTCATGTATTTTGAGATAAGAGTAATAATCGGTATTTTTTTAATTATTATTATTCATGTACGCGAAGCGTAGAGAGACGTGGGTAATACTGGCTGCTGCAGTACAAAATTTTGCCTATTTTTCAGATTCATGCATTTTGAGATAGGGGTATTCAGTGACTTTTTTTTTTTTTTCTTGTACGCGAAGCGTAGGTACGTATGTAATACTGGCTGCTGCAGTACAAAATTTTGCATATTTTTCATATTCATGTATTTTGAGATAGGGGTATTCAGTGATTTTTTTTTCACGTATGCGAAGCGTATAGACGTGCGTAATACTGTCTGCTGGAGTACAAATTCTTTCCATATTTTTCAGATTCATGCATTTTGAGATAGGGGTATCCAGTGATGTTTTTCTTGTTTTCGTATACGCGAAGCTTACAGACGTGCGTAATACTGGTTGCTGCAGTACAAAATTTTGCTTATTTTCCAGATTTATTCATTTTTTAAGATAGGGGTATCCAATTTTTTTTTCTTTCATGTACGCGAAGCGTAGAAACGTGCAGAATACTGGCTGATGCTGCTAAAAAAAAATCATTGGATACCCCTATCTCAAAATGCATGAATCTAGAAAATAGGCAAAACTGTGTGCTGCAGCAGCCAGTATTACGCACATCTATACGCTTCGCGTGCATGAAAACAAAAAAAAATTACTGAATACTCCTATCTCAAAATGCATGAATCTGAATTTATTACATTCCTCATTACGAGTTGGGGATTTTATAAACTAACCGGTAAATGGGATTAATTTATTGCTTTCCCCAAGTTTATTGGGGATTATGCATAATCACCGGTAATTATACATAATCACCAATTTATTACATTTACCGTAATATATATATATATATATATATATATATCCATTTATACAGTGTTTTTAAACAAAATTAGTTTGATAGCACCTTACGCTAATATAGCGTATAATGAAGTAATATATCCCTTATTCTTTTTTAGAGCACATTGCACAAATTACCCAAAAAATTTTTTGGACAGATCTGGGAAGAGTAGAGAAACACACAGCTATTTTATCCAGTGAACCTTTTGGTCAACCTTTATTGGGCACGTCAATTAAGAGCAACCCCTACAAGGAATCTAGCTAAGAGCTTAGGATCACGTGGATGTTCTCGCACCCTCTTCATTCGAGACACAATCGATCTTATTAGACTTTTGGCCAAAAGAGCTATTAAGTTATCTTCATCAAGGATTATAATTAGTAGATGGTTGAAATGTGTTGGTTGAGTTACCGTCAGACTAGTCTACGAAATGGGTAATTGGCGACGGTCTGGGGCACACCACTATGGGTGGTCCTGAGATACGCCATCACAATTTTGATCCTCCATGTAGGGGATGGCTTCCCCGCTTCGGTGACCCCCAGAAGAAATGGGTCTTTTTGATAGCGAAATGTATAATTCAGATTGCTGCTAGAATAATTGGTTTTCACTGTGAGACAGATTAAAATTATCAACATTGGCTTATGATAATACAACTTCTGTACATTAATATTTTATCGCTTTAATCAATCTGATATGTGACTTCTTTTAGTCATTGCTTACAATATCTTCTTACATATCATTAAAGATTAACAGGGGTGATAGTGAAAATTTTTATATTCTAAAATCACTATTTTAAAACAGTATATTTTATAATATTTCCTTGTATAAATTAAAAACAGAATATTATTATTTAATGATAAAATAACATTGATTCTAAAAAAGATGGACTCTCGCCACTCTTAACAAGCATTAATAAAAATTATGAACAAAGAAATTGAGATAATTTTATCTCCTATCGAACTTTTATAGAAAGGACCAATTTTTTTAACCCTTTAATTCTTTCAGGGGAAATGACATTTCGCTCATTTGAATTTTTTTTTTTTTTAACCTCGAAGTTTTAAAAGCAACATTTTGTAAAATAATTCCGGTGTGAATTTTAGTTTTGGGAATAAAAACAATATGGTATATAAAATATACCACCGCGCTTCAAAGAGTTGGAAAGAAATATCGTGTATATGTTTCTTTTGTAAGGTTAAATTTATTTTCAATTCATTCATATACTCCCCCCCCCCCTTTTTTTTGTTTTAACTTTAATTTCCATTCTTTTAATGACGATCTTTAAAAAATAATGCACATTAACGTTAGAAAATCAGTACATATAATTCAACAACTGAAGTACATATTTCATCTATAGAGTAATTGCCTCCGTAATTCAAGTAATCTCATATGCACCTGTAATAATTCGTGTTAGTTTTATAGTATAAATTAAAGTTGTACTCATTTGTACAGTCGGCAGCAAAAGTATCCGGGCACTAGCAGTAATCCCTGTCTAAAAAAAGTACACTTAATACAGCTTTGTTAAATAAATCCTTGTCGAGTCATGTTCTTAGCTAAGAACATGATTCGACAAGGATTTATAACAAAACAGTATTAAGTGCACTTTTTTTATATCGGAATTATTGGCTAGTGCTTGATACTTTTGCTGCCGACTGTAGTCTTGGTTGACTTATGTTTTTGATATCTTCCATTCTACCAATATTCCAAGTATAAATCTAAAATTATTCTTGTAATTTCCAATTTATCCTAGATGCAAAATGTTGCATTCATTGCTTTCATTATATTTTTTTTTTTAGTGTAAAATAAGGATATATTATTTATTATTCTTTGCTTCGATTCAATATTTTGTTGTTGTTGTTTAAATAAATTTCCTAAAATTATCACCATTCAAATCTTTTGTAGAATACAAAAACAAAATTTTTAATTTGTTTGAATTCTTGCAATATTTTTGACATTTTTCAAAGTTTTAAGAATTTCATTGTGTTTATTGAATAGCAATAGATGTGTACATGCTCGGAATTACTAACACCAAAACAATGTGTCAGTTGTCTCATTAAGCTTTGATATATGACAGAGATCTATTTGAACTAATGAATAGCATTTCATTCTTTGGTGACAATATTGCTTAGAAATCCTTCAATGATACAAATATTTAGTATATCTTTTTATTATTATTTTTTTAAAATCCTTATTTTGATATGCTGAACAACATAATATAACTAATAAAGTATTTTTTATTGAAAAAATAAACAAATAAATAAATAAACATTAAAATTTCTTTTTATTGTCAAATCCGGCATTGAATATTTCACTACATCTAAGGCTTATAAGTTTTTACGTTTGTTTAATGTTATATTTTTCGTTTAATATTGTATTTTATGAAAGTTTTATATTGTATTTTATTAATGTTATCATATTGTATTTGTAACTTTGGCTCCGGTTTTATAATATTGTACTGGTGGATTAAAATTTAAGTCCTCAATATGCGAAATTTCGGAATAATGTTAAAATATTTTAAATTGAAAAAAAAAAAAAAAAAAATTACGTAAAATAAAGATAAATAAAATTCATTTCTTCAAAAAGTGTTTTATCATATTCAGCGTTCCGTATTTAATGTAGCGGAAACTAGGGAGACTTGACCCAGTTTTTGGTTTTTAATTTTTCATATTTTTTGTGTAACAGTTGGAGTTGAATAAAAAATGTGAGCAAATAGTCTGTTATTTTGTACATACTGTGACTAAAAGTGATAGCATAGTTCTTACTAGAAATGGTGTAAAAAAAAAAAAAAAAAAAAAAAAAAAAAATCTTTAAGTCAGCACATGGGTCAAGTGTCCCTAAGCATAGAAAGACTTGACCCCCTACTTATGGAGACATGATCCCCCTTATGAAAGTGAGGAAACTCATAGGTATTGAAAGAAAAAACACAGGTTTTGTGATTTAAACATTTTCTAGTTTTATTTTGTAGAAGATTTAAGTGAATACAAAGATTTTTTTATTGTTTTCTTTTGTTTTTCTCATGCTTTGTACTTTTCACATTAAGAGCCTTTTTTGCCTTTCTTTTGTCAACATTTTATTTTCTTCTCTCTGCCTCTTTCTTTCTTCTATTTCTTTTCTGTTTGATGTGACAGTAGCTAACATATTCTTATCCTTCTTCTTTTCAGTTATTTATTATGTAACAATTCATTGGACTCAATGATTAAAAATATTTTAGCTAAAATCAATTCATTAGGCATAAATATTCACAATGTTTCATTTATTCCTTATTTAAAAAAAAAAAAATAAAAAAAATAAAAAATAACATTAGGTCTAAATCACAATATTTTAATGGCAACCACAAATTTTAATTCAAAATTGCAAAAACTGTCCCACGAAATTTTTTATAAAATGTTACTTTTATAACTTAGACAAGCAGCTTGATTTATTTCTTGTCTTTTAATATTGTTGGTGATTTCTGGTGGATGTTGATTTTAAATGAGGAAATTTGCTTGCTCCTGAAAGGATTAAAATAACACTTTCATTAAATCTGTAACTCCGCTCGCGGGCGTTTCTTTCGCAATTTCTATGCTATTAATTTCTTAATAATATACCCAATATTCATATTTGTACAATAAATATACTATGGTTTAGAAAGAATATAATTATAATGTATATACATTTGTAATATAAATGTAAACACAGAAAATTTATCTTGAAATGTTGTAAATCAGGAAAATGACGCCCACAGGCGGGCCTTACTGTCAAAAAGACAAAAGCATGATATCACGAAAGTGTTAATCATTAGGCCTAGTTTGCTTGTGCCAAGTCTTCTTAAGTTGCGTTGTTTTGTTAAATCTAATTTTTTAGCAACTTGCATTACAGTTATATGAAGCTACTATATTCATATATGTAGCTAAGACAGTGACTAAAACAACTATACTTTTGAAATTGACTTGCTCCAAAACTGGAAGTTCAAATTTAACATAGTCCAAGATATTCAAAATTAACTTGAAAGATGCAGTATCAATCAACACTAAATTGCTAGAAAATCACTGATAATTCTGCAATGGATATTCCCTGCAAAATTCTGTTGTATGATTAGTCAATCAGTATAATGACTAACATTTTCCTAAATTTTCTCTTTCATAGGAAAAACCCTCATGGGTCAAGTCTCCCTATGGGTCAAGTCGCCCTAGTTTCCCCTAATAAAACTGAAACAAGAAAAATAACTCCTCTTGAGTAGATTAGTCCTCTGTTAGTAGTTAAAGTAGCCTTTTAAAAAAGTAAAATATTGCCGAGAAATACCATTATGAAAAAATGCAATAAGTAAATATACAGACAGTAAGAAAATATGAATGCAATAAGAAAGTATGCAGGGTTTTTTAAATATATGCTAAATTGCAAAGTTGCTATATGGTATGCTAAATTGCAAATTTTGCATACCATATTGACCACTGATTTTATTGAACATTGATTTTATAAAATCAATTAAAAGTTTCAAGGAATTCAATTTTAATAATTACAAAATATAATGCTTTATACGATCTCTATTGAAAAAGTATCCAATAAGTAAAATATGCCCATACCTTATTAAGGCGATGAAAAATCTTTTGCATATTCAGAAAGCTACGATGTTTAAGATACCTAATTTTTATTGAAGTTTAATTTAGGAAAAATAAAATTGCCGTCTTAAAATAATTCAGCTAAGGAATTATTTTACAAATACCACAAATACACGTGGAAAGATTACACTTTATTTTAGGTTACTCGGTCAAGTGACTTTTGCTAATATTCTTAAATGCCAAAATTTAGAATAAAATTATTATTTTAACAGTTATCACAGTCTGAATGTTTTAGGTATGAAAGGCATTTGGAAAATATTGTCTCATAATAATGTTCCAATCTTATCTACAAGTAAAAGTAGATATATTTAGCCATTTTCTAGCAGATTGAATTCATGTTTATGTTTTATTTTGTGCTGACATTTATGAATTATTAACTTTTTATGAGACATCATAACTTTTTAAAAAAATATGAATGTGACAGACATTTTAAAAAGTCTGTTGGATCTTTTACTGAAAATTTTTCAAAGTACATATGTAATCAATTGTTTTTGTACTAAAGGAATTTGTATTGCATTTTAAAAAGACTTATTTCGTTTTTAGATTTATTTGAATAATTCTAGTTTGAAAAAGCATCATATTTAAGATATATTTTTGCACCATCAAGTCGTAATTACATAATTTAAAATTTTCTTCAACTATATAAATGTAATGTTTTCTTTGCTTGTATTTTTATTTTTACATTCAATCTATTTTTAGCTCCAGTACAATGGTCATCCCAACGATGGAAAAGTTTAGAAGTGCATCAGTGCCGCATATAAGATTTGAATTACCAAAGAAACCATTTACACGTAAGTATTTTTATCTAATAAAGATAAAAAGAAGGGTTTAAATTCCAGGGTCCCTTAAAAACTATTTCTGGTGTTCTCTAATAATTAAAAGCAGAATAAGCTAGTATATGTGCTTACGGATCGCTATGTACAGTCATAAAGAAAAAAAATGCTACCGCCCGACTAATTTTGCCGTAAACTATTGTGGAAATATGCGACTGATGCCGATCAATTTGTAATAACATCTAGTAATGAATGCAATTGTTAAATTTTGCTTAGGGGGTCATTTACATGTTAAAATTTACCTGCACTTCATTTCTGCAATTGGAAATACCCATTCTGGACTCCAAATTCGAATTCATGGGATCAAGGCGGCTCGGAAAAAAGTATGGTTTATATACTTTTAATTAGTTCTTGACAGCGTTACAAACGAAAATATGTTAGGAATTCATCCCTATATTAAAAAAATAATTAATTAATTAATTAATTAAGATCTCTCACAAAAAAGTATTCTATCCATTCAGATAATATCTGGAAAAGAAGTATGATAATTTTAAAAATAAAATAAAATAAAGTAATGTTAATTAAGAAATGATGCTATGCATCTAAGCTTACCTGAATAACTATTTTAATTCATGTGCATGAAATATTATAGAGGACACAAATGAAAACAAGTGATGTCCCCCTAACAACAATAAAAAATTGAATATCACTGTAACTCAAAAATAATGATAGGAAAGAGCTGTAAATTTGGAAACCCATATTTTTGATGATGCCCGTTCTATTCGTGGGAAAATTATCATAGGTCATAATTCATAACTGTTTCGAATATGAATCTATTAATAATTTTTATAATAAAAAAAAAAAAAAAAGTTTTTTTAATTAAAAATATGCTTGAAATATGTTTGGGTTACTTCATTCTAACGCATAAAAAACATAAAATTTGAATAAAATAATTTTTCAGGAAAATATGAATTAATGCTTGTCACATTCATTTAACATTAATATCACCATATTTTGACTACTTAAAACTCTATGAAAAAAAGGAGAGAAATATAAAAACTATATCATTTTCCGCGATGATTTGATCCAAATAATTCAAATAAATTATAAAAAATGGGGGTTACCATTGAAAAAAATGATGCTGATGGCAGTTTTAATATGTAGATGACTCCCTAAGCAAAAGACCAAGCGTGGAGTTGCACAATTCCACTGGAGGACGAATCATTGGTGCACCCTCTCAAAGATTCCTGGTGTCGTGTTTATTCTGCCTGCTGCAACAACAATTTTCGATACGAGATCTTTCACGCTATGCACAAGCGACTCGTATAACAATGTTTGTGCACCTACAATAGCACAGTTTGTTGTTCGCGGTCCAAATGCAGCCTTTGGGTTGTTAACATATGGCCTTCCAAAAAGTCTTCTAAATGTTAATTTTAACTGATTTTTCCTAGTGTAATTATACAATTACTTTTATTTAAAAATCATCTATGAATCTAACTTTTTAAAAATTTGGGATTCATTTTCTTGCTGTGGATGATAAATTTATTGACAGCTATGCAGTTATGTATAAGCAAATGTTAAACTTGATGGCAGCCCTTCATACCATAATCAGTTAGTTGTATTAAGTGGCAGTCCATAACCTTATCAACTATATGAATGGTCATCGTCCCTAAAATGTTGTGCATTTCTAGCCTAAATGAGGACATATAGAGGTTTTAGATCTAATGAACTTGGAAGGAACTTTTTAACAACTTGCTTTTTTATAAACAGCATAAAGACTAAGATCATGATTTAACAATCTAAACCCGACCCGAACCCGAACCCGACCCACAAGAAAAAAGATTCAGTCAACCCAACCCGAACCCGACCCATAAGTAAAACAATACATTCAACCCGACCCGAACCCGACCCGCAAGAAAAAATAATTGCCAACCCGACCCGATGTGGGACTCTAGTTTTCTGGGGACCACAGACAGAATTAAATGGTCATTTAGGGCCTAGAATTGTCGGTGTAGGATAGCATCATTGAACTTTATAGCAATCCACGGCTTGAATGTATGTTTACATATGATACATTTTATGTATCTATTCTATGTTTTCGCCAGGACCACAAATTGCAGTTTGCAAACGAGTTACATTACCGTTAATTATAGCTTCAGTCTGCGGTTCTTAGCTGAGAGAAAATATCTTTACCAATAACGCATTTACCCTCAAGTCAGCATCCCATTTAAAACTTTACGTATGAACAAATAGGAGGCAAAATAGAAATAAGCCGTGTTAACTGAAAAACCGTGCAGTTTATGTGACTCTGATTTGCATATTTCTCGTTACGCTTCTATGCAGCGTCCTCCAAGGACGAACATTTAAACTTATTTTTAATTTACTAAAAGAAAGAAAGAAAAAAAAATCCCCCTTCACGAGAAAAGTTTTTCGCAAACCACGTTCAATTCTACCAATTCTTTCAATTTTTATGAATTTTTAAAATGTCTACAGACTTATAGGACACCTGTTCCTGTTACTATATCTAATTATCTGTCTATTTGTTATAGAAATCTATCTCGGTTAACCTCCATGCCAAAATACTTTCAAAGGAAAATTTTAATTCCAATAATCATTTCTAATGCATACATGTATGAAAGTCCATTTATTAACCCATTTTATCCCAATTTATTTATTTTGCTCAAATTTGAGAAAAATTATATTTTTTAAGGTTAATTAAACCTAAATAATCAAAATACAACAAAATTTGAAAAAAAAAAATATGTATATATATATATATATATATATATATATTATATATAAGAAATTTTATCCACCTTGTACGCAGGACATTGAAATAAAGAGGATGGAATTTGCACTTATATCTTTTAGTGTTCTCTTCAATAGTGAAAAGTGCTTTCCGAGTATAAAATTTTGCTTTATCTGTATAACACTTTCTTATTTAGATGATAGTTCTCCAGAAAGAATTTTCAACCGCAAAGAGAAGATAAACCACGCCCCCTAATGTAATGATTAAACAAAGATTCTAGATGGAGGAGGAGGAGGAGGAGGTGAGACACATAACACGCTAGCAGAAGCTTATATATACCATTTTATATTCCAGCTGACAAAATATTCGCACCAAGCAAATTCTGATTTCTATATGCTATTTTTCAGCTGTCCTTTAAATTGGACAATGGGATAAAATGGTTTAAGATGTTATACTTCTTATTCTGACATAATATATCTCTCGCTCTCCCGCTCTCTCTCTCTCTCTCTATATATATATATATATATACACATCTATATCACACTTTTCACCAAACAGCTAAATTATTAATTTATCACAAAAACGCGTAGCAATAAAATTTTTTATTATTATTATTATTATTATTTTTTTTTTTATAAAGAAAAGAAAAAATACAAAACTCTTTGTAAAAGAAAATCACAGCTTTCCTCCCTCGTAATAAATAAATAAAAAGGTATCTTGTTTGTCATTAAGAAGAAAAAAAAAAAAAGACTAAGAAGAAGACGAGGAGAAACGTCGGGGAAATAGTAAGAAAAATATGAATCTTGCTGTCAGCAAATGCTTCCTTGTTTTTCTGATGCTTCAATATTTTATTTAATATTGGCATCAAATAAAATCCGTGTTAACGATTTTTGTTTTGTTCGTTTATTACACCATTTTTTTTTTCAACTAATGAATACGTCAAATCTGTAAAAGAAAAAAAAAAAAAGGCTTCCACTTTGTGTATTGTAACATGATTTTTTTTCCCCTGCTCCTTCGGAAATATTGATTATTTTATGAATGTGTTATAAGTAACTAAATTATTATTCAAAAAACACTTGTTTTTGCCATTAAATATTGGTCACTAAGAAAATATTTCTAAAGAAAACTTGTGATAATATCAAATATTATTGTAAAAATAAAAATAAATAAAAGGACGAAAATGCATTTTTGTATGTGTCATCGGAGGATCAAGACATCGATTTAAACGATGATTTGTACCGCATAAAAAATTAAATAAGTTTTTCATATTTCGTTTTTAAATGTAAATGTTTCTTTGGATACAGTAATTGTTCGCTCCTAAGGAATTTCTCAGTTTAGAAGCTGCATCAAGGTTTTTGCATGTTTTCTAATAATTCGTTTTTCGTAAAAAACAAATAAATTTTATTGGTGATAATAAATTTATTACGTTTTAAAATACATAAACAATGATATTTATTTATTTTTGTTGTAGGATCACGTATGACATTTCTAGTTTCTGGAATGGAATATTTTCAACATTTAATACAGTTTGTATAGAAAATTTAACCTCTTCTAACGATCAAAATTGTGAATTTTGATCAAAATGGCATGTTACAGAACCAATCGAGAGTTAATTCCAGATCGTCGCTAATTGTCGACTGCTTACCCCTAGTGCGATGTTAAATCCCCTGAAACAACCAGAAAATTTAAATCCAGAGATATACTTTTAATAAGATAACGGAGAGTAGAAGTTAATCATTTGTAACATATACTCGTTTAAAAAAAAACTTGGGAATCAAAACGTAAAGAAGTTTATAAATTCTATAAAAATAACTGCATAAGACATAACACTCTCTAAAACGAATAATATTGCTCAAATGGGCTTGACAGCGATTCATATCAGTATTATAAGGCATACAACGATGAATGAGTATTCTATGGACATTTTGTCCGCATTAAATTCCTTATGAGTGCAAGATCCTTGGACTATCAATTGCCAAATTTTATTATTATTATTATTATTATTATTATTATTATTTAAAAGCGTGAGGATCCCTGCACTTGACAAAAATTTTGAGAGCACAAAAGACCAATACATTATTCCATTATCGCTTTGCCTTATTGAATGCTATGTTGTTTCACTATACAATATATAATGTTACTGTGCCTTACTACATTTTATCCCTTTTCTAGTACTTTTGAGACCCAACATGACCCTCGGTAGATCAACAGAGCCAGGGAAACATAGTCACAACACAACCATGTAACAGTCTCTTATAATGAATAACTCGAAACCAGGTTTTAAGCGATTTCAATGAAACTGTTTATAGTTTTTATTTGTAAAGTGATTTTCAATATAGTAATTAATGATTTTTTGAAAATTTCTTTAAATATAGTGACTAGCGAAGCAGACAAAGCTTGCTAGTTGCCAATATAATTGTTCTGTTGTTGCTATAATGTAAGGCTTGTTCAAATGGTAGTGGTACTTCGAAAGCAACAATGGTGTTTTGAGAGTTAGAATTTTCAAACATCTGCTGTAGGTAGCGCTGTATGTCTAGGAATGTGGCGGTGTTTGCGGTTCTCATCGCTTAGGGTTCTCTCGCCGTTAGGGAAACGCCGGTTTTCTTTTAAAAAAATAGCGACAAAAAATAAATTTAGATTTGGAATATCTCCTATTTGATTAAAACAATTTTTAAAATATGTTATCATAACAAGTGTGACAAGTAATCTCACTCATAATCAAACAAGATAATGTTATATTTCAACTTCACTGTAAAAAAAAACCTATTACCAGCTGCAATCTGTGATTTATTTTATCCAATCACAGAGAATTTCTTGCAAGAAATTCTCTGTGATTGGATAAAATAAATCACAGATTGCAGCTGGTAATAGGTTTTTTTTTACAGTGTTAATAATTCAATTTCAGTTCTTTCAGCTTAATTAAAACCTTAACATAATGTTAACATAATATAACGGAAAATTTACATAATAAATTTCTGATAACATTCAAATGCGTATTAATATGGAATTTAGAAGAATAATATTATTATCAGATAATTTACAAAATTTAATTAAAAATCGTTATCTTACAGTCGGCAGCAAAAGTATCCGAGCACTAGCAAAAATTCCTATGTAAAAAAAGTACACTTAATACAGTTTTGTTCAATAAATCCTTGTCGAATCCTGTTATTAATCAGTCTAAGAACTAATTTCTAAGTCTAATTCGACAAGGATTTATTTAACAAAACAGTTTTAAGTGTACTTTTTATTCATAGGAATTTTTGCTAGTACTCGGATACTTTGTAGAGAATCAGAGTGGGCCATGATTCTCTATTTTAGGTCTTAAATCCAAGATCTTAGATCTGACTAGATCTTAAATATAAATTTGAATACTTAATTACTTAGTAATGTGATAGAATTAAGAAGAGCTCGAGACAAAGTTAACAAATAAATAACACAGTTTATTTAGAATTCAATATTAAGGAGGGTGTTGAGCTAACTCTATTATAACTTTTAATAAACCCCAGAAAATAACTTTAACAAAGCATAACTTAAAAGTGTCTCACCAATACTGATCTTGTCGATGGTAGCTCTCTGTTATCACTACTCTTCTCACACCAGGATATCGGCCGGATTCCCGAAAGCACGATTGATCCTTTTAACTTAGGTCACACTACTACACCTCTCTACCCTCATACGCATAAAGCTATCACCATCACCATCAACATTACTCTTAACTCCACACTAATCAGCTACCAACTCATTACCATTCCATTACATCACATCCTATATCTTACTCCTAGCAATTCACTATCCTTCCTTTTATACTACATCCTAACAAACATCCTTTCCCTTCATTTCAGTTAAAACTTACAATCACTTCCCATTCATCAAACATTCAGATCCTAATTATTTCACAGCAGCACTATGCCGACATAAAACTCACTCGACCCCAACCGTCGCTGAGTTACTGGTGACGAGGTAATTTGACCGTCCCAACTTTAGATTGCTGGATTCAGCTGAAATTCAAACGGACTGTGGAGACGTTCTATAGTCTCGACCTTACAACTTTTGCTGCTGACTGTATGTGAATTCACTCATTCAAAACTTCATAATTTCCGAAGCTTTGCAATTTCAAGTAAATAGCTCTTTGGTCTTAATGAATAAAGGTTGATGTGAATGAAATCATAACCGAACTCATTCAGCTATGAGCAGGGCCTGATTAAGGGGGAAGCTCGCTCTTCACACATTATTTATACTTACACCGTTATTTTTTAACAAATACTTTCCTCCTATAATAAACAGAAAATTTTCATTAAACATTATTTTAAAAGAATTCTAGTGTCTAATAACGGTGAGTAAATTGGATTGTTTTACACCGTTCATTTTTTATAAAAAATATTTCCTCGTCAAAGCGTGGAATTTCTATGAAATGAAGTAAAAAATAATTGTAAAAATATTCCGGTAAGAGCGAGCTTCCCCCTTAATCAGGCCCTGGCTATGAGTTCATTTGGTATTAATACGTAAAATTTAACAATTATTTGTGTTTTATCCGTTGCGACTCAACAGCCAGAATTTTTCCAGTGAATGAAATATGACATAATATAAATTCTGTAATTTCTGCATTCTACTCGAAATTTGCATTTGTAAAGGTACCAACAGAACTTTTTTCTTTAAACTATTTTACAAACTATCTGTAAGATGCACCAAGCGATAAGAAAGTCTCACTTGATTCTTTAAGTATATCATAATCATTTTGATGTTTTTTGGGCAAAGCAGAATATCTCAGTTTAGCACCTCCCCCACGTATAAATTTCCCAGTGAAAGAATTCTCCACATTCAGGATTTTTCGTGCAGGTCTTTTACATAAATGTTGCTCCAACAGAAGCACAGAGCGTTTGAGTCTATTTAACCTACCACGGTAATTAGATGGCTCCGAAGACATATTACCTCCTCGGAGAATCAAGATGGTTATGGCATATCTCAGTCACTAATTGTATGCTGACCAGATGTCCTCATTTTCTGAGGACAGTTCGTTTTTGTAAGCCGTTTTTCTAAGTTTTAAAAATGTTTACAGGAAAATTATTCATCATAATTATTAGTATTTTGGTCCCCATTTGCAAAGAATATAAAATTATATTCCTAATTAGGGAATTATAATAATTATTAGCGCTTTTAATTTATAAAGGTAATCTAATCTGGTCACCATACTAATTGCCCATTGCGTAGCTCTAATGTGACGCATAACCCACTCAAACGTAACCTAAAGAAAAATCTTTTTTTTTTTTTTTTTTTTTTTTTTTTTTTTTTACTTAACCTGATTTACTTAACGAAACTGCTAGCACACATGTGTTCAAACTCATGTGATCATACAATCGATTTTCTTTTTACTTTATAAATTTCAGCGCAGTATTACTCAAAATGTTAAAAAAAAGAAAAAGAAAGAAATGTGTCAAACTTTATAAATAAAGAATAAATAGAAAAATTCCCAACAAACACATTTTTCTATTTGTTGTGGAAATATGCATAAATTCAGAATGCTGAGACAGATTTGTAATTCTTTCTATTTTTAAAAAAAGCATCTTTTTAAAATATCATGTTTCTTTCTTGCTGCATTCCGTACTTTTCCATTATTGAATAGAATAAGATACTCTTTAGCGAAAAAATTCTTTAATTATTTCTTCTTCACCTTTAATCATTTCTAGATTTAAAAAAGATAAAAGCAGTACATATAGGATGCAATAATATAGCTACAAAATAAAAAAATAAATAAATAAATAAATAAAAGAAAGAAAAATAAAATAAGAAAATCTTAATGAAGTAGATAGTTATTTTTAATCTTCGAAGCATTCTCGGTAAAAAATAAGAGTAAATAAATAAAAGTTCTTTTTTTCTAGTGAATATCTCGTTTCCAAATGTGATATTTAAAAAAAAAAAAAAAAAAAATATTATTTTGAAATTTAAATTAAATCATATTCCATTATTATATTTAACAATTTGCTTTTCTTTTTAGATTTCTCTATTCATACTCGAGTTATGCAGTTTGGTTGGAGGCACAGTGGTAAATTTGCAGTGTTGTTTTCATTTCTTGTAATTGTCGCAATCCTGATACCTTACACAGTGGCACTGTTAAATGGAAGTATAAAACCATTATTACCACTAATCAGGTAGGAAAGTCATTTAAAAAATGTACTATTTATGACTGTGTTGGAGCTGAATATGAATGAGTGTTGTCTGTGAACGGAGACTTATCAAGCAAGTCAAGTATTCAGCCTTTGTTTCTTTAAAAGTAATATGAGTAGACTAATTAATTGAAAATAAAAAATAGTTTAACAATATTTATCGATGAAAAATCAAGCAATATTGCATAAATATAGTATTTTATTTTGAAAATATAAAAGTCAAACATGACTATTAATTTTGGGAAATAGTCAATATTTACAGTAAAATATTTTTACAGATTATTTGACTTCTAATATGCGCTCGATTAAAAATAATCGAAGGCCACTTAAAATTTCCGATCTCAAATTCGCTGATTGACAAGAGGTGCTGTGTTCGAAACCAGGTGACGCTTGTTGACCTAAACATTTGGAGTTTACCGTAATTTTCCCCGAAACTCAAGTCAATATATACAAGGACACGGTGACCCCTCCCCCCTCTAGGCCTAGGTCTCTAGTATATACAGTTGACCTTTACACTCACAAATCAAACCAAACTTAAAAAAAAAAAAAAAAAAAAATGCTGCACTGTTAGGTTTTTTAAGATGCTGCACCGAAATGCATGAAAGTATAAAATGACTACATGACTGACAATTTCATCAACACTTTCTATCTGTCCTTGGCACGGGAAATAACTATAAACTTTAAAAATCCACTATAAAATCAAAAATGTGTTGAAACTAATTTAAATTGAACTATAAAACTTCAAAAATTAAAAAGCAAATTTTAAAATTAGAAAGAAACCTTTAAAATATTTTTACAATAAACTAAAATCTTGTACTAATAAACCAATTTGTATTTTAACGATTAGGTAATTACAAATATTTTATTTAGCCGTAGCAGTGCGTTTAAAACAACATTACTCGAAATTAACTTTGAAATTTTTTCCTTTAGAATATGATAAGCTAATTATGAAAAATCCACTATGTATATTTCTTTATATATTACTTTAAATTCGCTTGTTATCCGAGAACGATAAGAGACTTTTCCTCATTTTTATTTCAATAAACATCCTTGTTAAGTTTGAATGTGAAGTTCAAATGTTTAAAAGAAAATAATGATACATCATTTCTCTTTTTAAAAATGATGATTAAATAAGAAACCTAAAGAAAGGCAAAGTAAATTTGAAAGTAAAAAAAAGTCTTGTCTACCTTCAAGATGATTAATGACTTTAAGATGCGTAGTCACCGTAATTGCGTTGTTTTTCTAAGTGAAATGTTTTGTGAAATATGTGTTTACATGAATGAGAAGTTTTTTTGAATGTGAGCAAATTAGTGATCTTCTTATTCACTATTTAGGTGGAAGAGTGTCTTTGTCTGGAATGAGAGATTCATCTTGAATATGTCTACTCCTGTATATGTCTAGACGTATAATCTAACACTTTTTAATTGCTCTTTTATTAATTTTTTTTTCTTTCTTTTTTTTCTAATGTCATTAACTTTCATATGATAAATTTGTATTTTTAAGTATTGTATAATTATTTATTGATTTATTTTATATGTATTTTATGTTTTTCAAAATTTCATTCTAAATCCAAATAGTCTGAAAAGAATTATGTTTTTTTTTTTTTTTTTTTTAACTCTTTTTTACTGAAAGTTTAATGATTATAAATATTTTAAAATAAAAATTAACATCTTATCTTTGCATTAAAAATTTTTTTTAATTTATTTTTTCTAACAGATTGTATTCCTCTAACAAAAGTAAAGTATCCTATTTTTAATTAAGTACTTAAAAATATATCAAATTTTTTGCATATTTTGATTATATATATTCATGTATTTTTATCAAAAACTATATTTTATTTTACTAATACTACAATACCAACTAGCTACAATACAACCTTGCGTAATCTTTTATAAATGAATTTCCCTAAGCGAAAAAAAATCTTGTTTGTTTTAAGGCATTTTTTCCCCATACAAACTTTTTTTTTTTTTCTTTATTGTTCTCTAGTCTTTAATGAGCACATTTATAAACAAAAGCTCTAATTATAGGTTCTGTAAAGGAATTTTCTTGTACCTTTTAAATAATTCCCTTTTCTTTTATTTAGTTAGTTGATGCTGAAACTGTTTGGAGATTTTCATTAATTTAAACTTCTAATTAAATTGAATTTGAATCGAGTTAATTTATACTTGCATCAATGCAGCAGTTTTGTTTGGTAATTTTAGTAGTATTTATTATAAGAATATTCGAGTACAATGCTTTAAAAGGGAATTTTTTTTTTTTTTTTTTTTTTTTTTTTTTTTCTTTAATACATAGACTATTTTTTTCTTATTTTACTTAGTTATTTATCTTAATGGGAGTTTTTGGCATACATACTAAAATTTAATACATTTTGAATATCAAACTGAAAGGTGAATTTGATTAAATTTGATTCTATATATATTTTTTTTAATGACTACATCTCTTCTGAAATATATATGTATTCAAATACGAAGGCGAGTTTCGTATTTGTTCATTCTTTAATATTCATGGCGTTAGACGAATTGTATCCTTATTTATAAAACATATAAAATAGAATGTTACATTAAAAAATATATTCTTTTTTCTCTAAAAAATACTATTCCGAATATTTTCAGTATTTTATAAACATAGGTATTTTATTCTTCCTAGTTTGCGTCGCATCTCTAAAATTTTAGAATGCATTATTTCCGTTCAAATTCTAAATAGGATTTATCAGGATTTTCAAAAAAAAAAAAAAAAAATTCAAGCTATTCAAATGATAAAACGTAAATACAATCTTGTGTTTCTATACATTTTTCTAAAATGTAAAAAAAAATATTTTACAATCGTTTACACTTCAGTCATACGGCTTCGTTTTACATTCTGCATATATAATACTCCTTTTTATTCATGAAACAATATTATAGCATGTTATTAGAATAAAAATGTTTCTTTTTTGCTATTTATTCGTAGCCATGAAAAAATAACGGAATCACAAAATGGCCTTTTCAGTATTGCTCTCTATGTTACGGCTTTAGTTGGTAAGTTTAAAAAAAAGGTTTTTTTTTTTTTTTTTCTTTTATAATTTCATAAAAGGGTGTACATTACTTTATAAAATTCCCTGAAAATATATTTTTTTATTTTATTTTACTGGAAGGTTTAAAATATGAATTATTTAAAATATAAATAAGAATTTATCTATGTTTCTAATGAATGCTGTTAAAGATATAGAAAATATACAACGCAACAGTGATAAATATCAGATTTCTAAACCTGAAATCTACAGAAAAAAAAAAAAAATCTTAAAAATCAGAAAATTTTATTAACTTGCCTACAGAAAATTTTTCTTTTCTAAAATTGCAAAAATTTCTTATAAAATTAAATCTCATTTTGTCAAAAGACACATAAACAGATAAAATCTGTAATTATTCATACAGATTTTATCTGGTAGATACATATGTTTTCTGTTTACTTGGTATCAAGCTCAATAAGTTGCGTTGTACATTTACTGAATGTATGATTCATCAATTCAGTTTTTTTCCCTTCTGTACATACTCAAACATATGTTAACTTTTAAGGGTTTCTTTCTTCCTTCCTTTCTTTTCTTTTTTTTTTTTTTTTTTTTTGAGATCTGATCATTATTTATTGACATGAGGTGAAATTATAAAATTTTTCAAGTACCTTTTTTGATTTTAAAATAAATTAATATTTTTAAATTTTAAAAATTTATTTTATTTTTAATTTTAAATATTATTAATATTTTTAAAATAATGTTAATATATAATGCATATATTATTACATTGGAGTACCAAATATTTATTCTATAGAGGAATGAAGAAAACTTTGAAAAGTAATTTTTTTTTTTTTTTTAATTAACATTTTCCAGTTAATCCCATCGAAAAACGTATTTGTATTTTAGCGTAGGGTATAAGACATGTATATAATATTTTATTACTTTCAAAATTTATCAAGTAGCAAGAGTATTTTATTAAAACACCATTTACTTCCCCTTTAACAGGTGTCATGTCGCATTCATCCACCTAACATTTCGGAGTTTTTCCTGAAATTCGCGTAATACAGGCTAGGATCCTTTTAAAATACCCCACACGTAAAGCATTCTTCTAAAGCATTCTTCCCTGGCCTAGGATCCACGCGCAGTCAATAAGCCTTAACCACCTAACACTAACACCAACACCAACAATCCTTAAACAGTTATGAAACACGATTCTTCCTTATACCGTTCCTTACACATTTTCATTATATAGTTACGAAAGCATTTCATTACCACATATACGAAATTTTGAGAGTATTTCCTTTGGAAACCCAATATACAGAACTGAGCTTTATTTTTTCCTTTAAAGTAGAAAAATAAAAAAAAAAATTCCTAACTGGCATAACTGATGGCTGAAAATTAGTTGCACATGACATTAAAATAAATCACATTTTTAAAACGAAAAAGTGATCAATTATTTTCACATATGAGGGTACATGAAAGCATGTATATATATATATATATATATATATAATTCATATGGTAACAAAGTAAAACATTAAAACGAAGACAATAATTACTAGAAAATATTAAGCAAGAAAAAAATTAAAACTTAACGAGAAAACCATGAAGGATTTAATTAATTAGCATAGTATTTATATGTATATATTGTTGCAATGATTGTAGAATTCAAGAAATCAGATCATCAAATGCCAGAATTATCCATAAGAACCAAAAATAGAGATATCAAAGAATAGTTTTATTAAAGCTATGAAAGAATCTACAATACTCACTTGGTTATGAACCATAAAATCCAGTATTCACTTATAATGAATTAATTAAAAATACAGTGATAAATAAGAAATTGACAATAAAAAAGAATGTCTGTCCGTATCAGATTCTTAAACACCAAAAAAGGAAAAATGATAAACTTATTAAAAAACACTCAAAAGCTTTTCATGGGAGCCTCAATCTGATTTTACAATGAAAAGGATCTACATGATTAAAATAGTTTTACATATTTATTTACTAACTTATCAGAGTAATCTTTCAGAGTAATTGAGGGCCCCAAAATATTTATTATTCTTTAAAAAATTACAACATCTTTCCATTATAAATTGTAAAAAAATCCTGTTATATAACAGAAAATTTCTGTCAGCAAAGTTATAGAAAATATCCGTATACTATGGAAAAATGCGCTGTTAGAAATATTTAGTAACAGACCACCAAAGGAAATATTCATGGATAAAAGATTTTCCCCGTAGAGCATGCCGTAAAAAAATTCGCTTAGATTAAAATTCTCCTGTTTGACGAGCCAGGATCGAACCAATGTTCACCGCAGGGTAGGCAACGTCTTCGTCTCAATGCCACGGAATTACATCTCTTTTTTTTTTTTTTTTTTTTTTTTTTTAGAACTTACCAATCCTGCTTTGATATGAAGTTTTCTGTATGCAAAACAGAAAAAAAATGAACTCACCATAAAAAATCTGTAACCATTGATACAGATTTTATCCAGCTACTGAAAAAATGTGACTTTCCATGTATTGAAAAGTAATTTTATAGTATAGTTTTATAGTTTTATAAAACAGAAATTTTCTGTAGCAAAGTAAAAGCAGTTTTTGTTTTTTAGTAGACATTTTTTTTTTTTTTTTTTTTTTTTTTTTTACAGTTATGTTTAAAACTCAGCATTTTTTAATATGTTTCAGTATTCAGTGGTTAAGAGTTCTTCAGAAAAAATTGAAAGTTCTTTTACCTAAGAATGCTCGATCCCAATTTTAGAGATTCATAAAAAAGGGACATCATTGAAATCTTGTTTTTATACTCTTGACCTATGCGTCTCAACAACTAGTGCTCCGTATCAGAATTTTTGGGTTTAAATAAATGTCTTACTATCTAAGAATTATTTAAAAATATATATATATTTATTTAAATAATCTTAGGATCTAATAATCCGAATTTATTTATTACTTATTGTATTTATTTTAGAAAGGATCTATTTATAATCAAACATTTGAAATATTTCAAAAAATAAAAACATTATTTTCAATTTTAACGCTAAATTGCCAGTATAGTATTTTTCAATAAATTTAATGACAAAAATATTAATATAGCATTTTTTTTCTTAACAAAAAATATTACAAATTTCATTAAGTAACTCATTAATATCCTTCGAAGATTAATTCTATTAAGGAACAACATTAAAATCTACAACATATATAAAGGGGAAAAAAAGAGGAATATAAAGTGTATCATAAAAAAATCTCTAAATGTTACCATAAGATATCCATTATTAAGGCAAGAAAATTAATTTTTCGATATCCTTTTTCGTCTGGCTAGAATCAATTTCATTTATTAAGTTAGTCATGAAAACATGTAACTTTTCATTACGTTATTTATTTTAGCAGAGATTATAAGGCAATTTATTAAAAACTATGTTATTAGATGCTGCAGATATTTTGTCTTGTTTATTTCTGTTAAATGATCCAATTAATAATGAAAACTTTTAGATACACTAAAATTCACTTTTATTTTTTCATATACAATGACAGATTTCCTTTTGTCTTTACGATTGGTTATCTTCTTAATTATATATATATATATATATTTCTAAAAATTCAATGATTTAGATAAAAGAAATATTGAAACTGCCGTAAGACAAATTAATAGCGTAAATATTATTAGCGTTGAGTGATATATTTATTTTTTATTTATTTATTTATTATTTTATTATTTTATTTATTTATTTTATTTATTTATTTATTTTTTTACAATCATTATTTTTTAACTTTTGATATTATAATAAGATTTTCTTTTATCTTTTGGTTTTGTTTTATGTATGATACAATTAACATTGAATAATAAAACATTTTTCAAATCTGTAAAAGATAAAATGTAATGGTGCTTGGAGTGTATAGAAAGAAAATTCATGCATTTATGACATCACAGGACTGAAATATTTTCTTAGAAAAAGCATACTTTTCTTTTAGAAATAGGTACTTAGGTGATAAAAAAATGTATGGTTCTTATTAAATCTAAAGCCCGATCAAAACTATACATAAATTCTTTACTGCTGGAAATAAATTCGTAATCAAAATAATAGAAATTTCATCTACAAGAAACAAATTCTATTTAATCTTACATTTCAACTTAAAATGGATCATTCCATGAAGTATTACACCCGTCACAAAATATTAAAAATTAATTTTAGGTAAATAAATGGATACGCGTTTGCCTAGTCGTAGAGCACCGAACTCGCAATTGGAAGATTGCGGGTTCTATACTCGAGTGGGTCGAAAACCGTTATCATATACACTAATGATGGCAGAGGCGCGTAAAATCTGACATGACTACAGTAACCTCCATATCCACAGCGTGTATTTCGATATTTTTGGTAATGAAATACTGCTCGTTCACGGATGCTACACTCCTTCTCATATTTATAAGGACACTATGTTTTGAAATAACTAATGTAAAAAAAAAAAAAAAATTGTGAACAAGATTATACTGAGTGCACTTAATATATCTAGTATTCTAAAAACCAAAACTGCTATCATTTTTTTTAATATGAAACAAAATTAATAAAAAATAATGCAAAATATTTTTTTTCTCCACGTTTCTAGATGTTCATAATTATAGGGACAATCAAGATTTTTTCGTTTTATTTAACTTACTGGCGGATTAATTACAGTTGACATGCGAATTCGTTAACTACGGGGCTATATTCATTCATATATAAGCCTTCAAATTTTCTTGGACGGACATTACTGATAATTCCTCGAAAAAAAGAACGTTCATGTAGTGAAGTATGATAAATGTGTTTTTTAAGTGGAAGGATAATTTCAGTCCGCCGAATTTCTAATGAAATTCGAAGATATAAAATTGCTGAAGAAAATGTGATCAAAAGTTGAACTGCTGGTTCGATAGGAGAGAGATCTGTTGTAAAATCAGAGTTGTTTTACATAGATCGAGGACTCATAATTCCTCTTACTGTTCTACAGAAAATGACTGCTGGTGAATTTGCTCGTAATTTTAAACGAAAGGTTGGGGTCCACATTTATGCATGTTTATAATAATTAATAATATGTTAAAATGAATAAAAAACCTGTATTAATCAATAAGCATTTAATGGGGGAAAGAACGTCTGTGTTAAAGTTGAACAAAGACAATATTAAATGGTAAAATGTTGAATTTTCGGATGAAAAACATTTTATTCTTGATTAACCAAATGGTTTTAACAGTTACTGGCATGATCTGAAGATAGCGAAAGGCAGAGTAGATTTTTTAAAGGCAGATATAAATCGGACATTTTAAAGGTGGATCTATGGTGCTCTGGGGAGCTGTTTCTACTGAAGGCAGAATGAATTTAGTAATTTTTTCTATTATTATGAACATCAAGAGAATATAAGCAAATTTTAAACGTGGAATTCTCAGATTTTTGTTAGATTTTGGGGGGTAATAATATTTTTTTCAACAAAACTTACATTTTTGCTTTACTTCTAGAGCAATAGGAAATAGTTTGAAGAAAGTAACTTCTGTATTATTGCCTTTCCCGTGGCCTAAAAATTGAAAAAACTTTAACTTATCACATTAGAAAAGTGCATGCAAGTGGAAAGTAATTTTAAATAGTTTAAATGTATTCAGAATATCATCTATGCTGTATGAAATGATACTGAAACTGAATATTTTAAAAAAATGTATATATATATATATATATATAGAGAGAGAGAGAATGTCTAACTGTTTCACCCTAAAAAGAGACCTCATAAAATATTAATTTAAAGAATAACTGAAAAAAAAATTACTAAGATTAGAGCTATCCTTATAATTGTAAACACCTGAAAAATCATCTTTTTGACCGTATTTAAAGTTTTTTAAGATAGAAAAACGATAAAACTTTTTAAATATAGTCTATTAATGAAATTCAAATAAATAAAAAAAATATATTTGTTTAAATAATAGTGTTCAGTGTTTAATTAATATATAAAAACGGGTGTCCTTATAATTATGAGAACCAGTGTATTCAATATATTGCTTCTGGTGTGGTTAGTGAAATCGTGGGAGTCATTCTCTCCGCAGAGGATCAAAATTGAGATGGTATGTCTCCAGACCACTTCTAAAGATTAGTCTCGGACCGTTGCCAATATCTCAATTCGTAGTTATAGGGCGACGTTAACCCCTTCCTTCTCGCTCCTGTGAAAATGACGGGCTGAAATTTCGCTCTCTACTTCTCGTGCCCGAGATATTTCCGGGCTGGAGTAATCAAAAGTAACGCATTAAAATAAATAAAAAACAAAACATTTCTGATACCTGGAAAATTTTTTATTTTTTATTTTGCACTCTAGATGGAAGTAGCAGACTATTTAAAATGTAACTGGAGATAGTTGGTTTATTTTAAAGTGTCAGCGCTAGCCAATTTTAAATATTTGTAGTACTTATTTTGTAATCTTAGCTCAGTTAGGCTTTTAAATGCACGTGGTTTTGGGCTCTGTGGTAAAATATATTTTTTAATATTGTGTACATTATGAAGTAAGAATATCAAAGTGACTCGGATTTAAATTTTAGTATACATGCATCTGAGACTGAATGTTGTATTATAAGTAAAATTCTTTTTGTAATTCTTTTATCCTTTAAAACACATATCTTCTATTTTTTAAACTTACTGGAAAATCAACGTTTAGTCATAATAACCCTGACCCACATAGCAATTTTAGTTTGCAGCAAAACTACAGCAGTCTTGCTTCGTAAGCCAACAAACTTGCAGCAAGTTCAGCGTGGCAAACTTGTAAGTTCATAACAAGACTGAAGCAAGATAACGCAAACTCCGAAGTCACCATACGCAAAACTTGCAGCAAACTTGTCGTACAAGTTGCACTCTAACTGTATCAAACTTTCTGCAAATTCATTGCAAACAAGTAGAAAATTTAGCATTGTCGTATCAAGATTACTGCAAATACATTGTAACAAGCAAACTTGTCGTGTCACACCAACTGCT
Organism: Salticus scenicus; assembly: GCA_963930645.1. Classification (NCBI taxonomy): domain Eukaryota; kingdom Metazoa; phylum Arthropoda; class Arachnida; order Araneae; family Salticidae; genus Salticus; species Salticus scenicus. Next base: position 212,832,046 of record OZ005651.1, on the reverse strand, counting down.
GACGGATTGCAAACTCAGACTCTTGTCATGCAAATACGCATAGAAATATGTAAACATAGCACATATCTCAGACAAGCCTGGCCAACGCAAGACTTCGAATATTTTGGAAGCCCCGTGGACAACGCCACGCTTCTTCCTCCAATAAACATTACGAGGAATACAACATTGCGGAATAGCTTCGATATCAGATGCAATTGCTGAATTTCAAATACTTACATAGCAATTTTAGTTTGAAGTATAAACGGTGTGAAAGGGAAAATATATATATTAATTAAAACGAACGATAGATATATCAGAGATGGAACACGGGCGCAGAATTCATTCCGGTATTTGTTTAAGAAATTTCTCTACTCATAATATAGTTGATTTAAGAAGTAGAAAATTTTGTTACATTGATAGTGGTATAAGCTCTGCGCCCGTGTTCCATCCCTGATATATGTTCTGTCTACTTTGCTGCAATTTCACTGCAAATTTGTCGCGTGAATTTTTTCATGGCAAGACAATATCAAGAAAAATTAAACTTGCTGCAAATATGCTTTCTATCTGGGGATTGTTGTTTTTTCAGAAAAATTAAATTTTCTTGATTTCAGTCTAAAAAAATATCCAAAAATTAAAAAGGAATACATATATTGTCCATACACTTTATTTTCTACAATTTATTTAAATAAAAAATAGGCACTTTTTTTTTTTTTACCGTTTTCTTGAAAATTACTAGATTGTTAGGGGGTTAAGACCCATTCCACTTTATTTTACCCTAGAAAATTAAATTACAGATTTTTTTTTTTTTCGTATTGCTTTAGAATATAAGAAAGTAGTATACTAAACCAATAGAAAAACAATTCTTTTGTTTAATTTTTTAATACTAATTTTAAAAAAATTCTAACGAGTGAGACATTTAATGGAATGATCCAAATACAAATGTGATTTCGGTATTTTATTATTATTATTATTATTATTTCTCATATTACCATTCAGACTTTTAATTTGAATCTACCTAAGGGCAGAATACATTATTAATTTTATTATTTCTGAAGTTATTTGCAGTCTAGATCTGCGTAAATTATATATATAATGCCGACAAAATATGAAAAGTGAAAGCAGGAAAAAAATCTCGCATAAATGTTTAACTCCCCCCCCCTCCTCGAGAAAAAGGAATCCTTAATCAGGGAAGGCTATCAATGCAGGATGGAAACGATAAGATATTTAAAAAGCTGCTAGTACGTTAAAAAAGAAAAAAAAAATAGCAGATTATCTCTCTATATTTTACTAAGAGAAAAGAGCTACATTGACTACAAATGAGAACGCAAAAAGGAAAAAGGAAATAGATAAACGAAAATACTTGCAAAATACACGATATTTTATAAAAATATATTAAACTCATACAAAGGTTGAAAACATACATAAAAGAGGAAATAATAAGTACCTGTACAAAAACACTTAAACTACTTATTATACAACTTAGCAGATGCAAATTAACAGTTATATGATGCTACTAATTTATATGACAGTTAATATGATGCTTTATTCTCCAATCGCAATTAAACATTAAATTAAAATCAGCATATATCTTATTTCAAATCATAATAATATCATAACGGAGAATGCGTTGAAAGAAATTTTCAAAATCAAAAGTTGTTATCGAATAGATCTTAGAATTATTTTTATTAATAATATATTCTAAAACTAGACTATTTTTCTTATATGGGTCGTTCATTGTAAAAGCGAATTATCTTCTTGTACATGGATTTTGAAATAACGAGCTTTTCATAAATTTATGCCTATAGAAAAAAGGCAAGTTTCAGTAAATATTATGGATTTTTGTGTTTAATACAACTCAGAATTATAAGAATTTATAATCTATATTAAATATAATTTAAAGTAACTTAGAAACTTCATTTTTATAATGAATATATAGGAGTTATAGTTTTCTGAAAATAACAAGTAATGTCATCTATGAGATTTTAATGCAATTATTGGATTTTCTTCACTTTTATAATGCAAGATGTGACTAAATGCGATACAATTAAGCAAAAATATACATATTTAAAAAGTATGGAGTTACACCACTTTTATAATGAACCGTCCATATATGTATTTAAATATTATATATATGCAGGGGAGGGGGAATTGTCCTGGGTAACAGTTTTACAAACATATTCTGGTCCAGTTTTATTTTGCCCACTGGCCCACGAAATATTTATAAAACTGCTTTGATTCCTCTCCCCTCCTGTATATACATAGGAAAGTCCCTTTAACCTGAAAATACTTGCGAACGGAGAGTGCTACAGCCACGCAAGTCAGGTAACGGTATAGTAAAGTGACTAGATGCCCGACGTAATGCAAACGACAGCAGTGCCCCTAGTGGCAAAATTTGGAAGTTAGCCATTGCAAATCGAAAACGAAAAGAGTTAGAGCAAACTTTCCAATTAGAAAGTTTTAGAGCATCAATTAATTAGTACGAAACGATATTTGGTTCACACGGATAAGATAAATTGGCGCCTGTATACCCAAAAATGTCCGTAATCTATGCGCGACTGTTCTACTCTACATATTCACATTTCGGAAATGTAGCAGCGTGAAAACTTTAATTTCCAATGCATTTAAAATTTTAGTTTAAAAGGTGTTGGCGCTCGCTTGATACAAACAACATAATCTCATAGCATAAAATCATTGATGGCAGACGATAATTTTATTCCTAATGTGCGAGCGCTTTCATTTTAAAAATTTTATTTTCTGTGTTGTGGCAATTTCAATCGTTGCCTAGCGACGGGTAGAAAATATGTGTTCTTTTTTTGAAAGTGACAAAACAAATGGAATTTTGAATGATCCTAAATGAATGAGATCCTACAAAAGATGCATTTCTTAAAAATAAACGTTTGGATTTAGAATTTTGGAGCTGTGTGAGAATGTCAAGCTTCACTAACTTTCAATATTGCGAGATGGTGCTTATTTATGGCGAATGTGAACGAAACGCAACGGTGCACGGGAGTATGCCGTTCGTTTTCCAGGTGGGCCACATCCATTTGCAGTTACCATCGCAAATGTAGTGCGACGGCTCATGGAGACAGGAATCACTAAAAGTCGTCCGCGTTCTGGCAGACCAGTGAGTGCAGGTATGCGTATACCGCCAGAGAGTATTTTGGCATATGCACTAGCCCATCCACACAGCAGTACAAGAGAAATCAGCATGGCTTGTGACTTAACACGGGCCCGAGTATGGCAAATACTGCATAGTCAACATGCGCATCCCTATCATGTCACTCTGCAGCAAGAACTGTTGCCACGGGATAATGAGCGTCGATTTGATTGGTGCAACTGGGCATTAAATAATGTTGAAGATAAATCAGATTTTTTGTCCAACATTGTTTGGTCGGACGAGGCACTGTTTCAGCGTACCGGAGTACTAAACCGACATAATGCCCACTACTGGGCGCTGGAAAATCCCTCGTGGGGACTATTCACAAAACACCAAATGCGCTGGTCCATTAATGTGTGGGGCGGTATCTGGAAGGATCGCTTACTGGGACCTGTGTTCATCGAAGGCACATTAAACGGGCAGAAGTACCTCCAACTATTATAGGATATCATACCCGACTTTTTGGATGATATTCCCCTGTCCGCATTACGGGACATGTGGTTCCAACATGACGGTGCTCCTGCACACCAGCCAGCTGGAGTGCAAAGCTTTCTAAAAGATTGCTTTGGACAACAAATTATTGGGTATGGTAGTAGTATTGAATGGCCTCCACGATCGCCGGACCTAACTCCGATGGATTTCTTCTGTGGGGTTACATAAAAGATCAGGTTTATGCAACTCCACATACAAGTCTGCTGGATCTACGTCATCGTATTACAGATGCTTTCAATAGTGTAACACCTTCCATGCTGAGAAATGTGCATGCATAATTACTCACACGAATACAAACGTGTATTGTGAGCAATGGCGAACTTTTCGAACATTCTCAACATTAACTTTTTATCACTATGAGACTTAGAGTTTAGTTTACCTATTTTGTTTTTGTGTGTGATGTTATCAAAATGTATTGATGTAAGTACATAGTATTTATTCATTAAATTGTGCATATTTCTTCTTTCCTCTGGCTATTCCTTTCAAATATTTACACAAAATGGAGTGCATCGATTTTGGATATTTTTCGGGTATACAGGCGCCTATTTATCTTATCCTTGTAAACCAAATATCGTTTCGTACTAATTAATTGATGCTCTAAAACTTTCTAATTGGAAATTATGCTCTATCTCTTTTCGTTTTCGATTTGCAATGGCTAACTTCCAAATTTCGCCACTAGGGGCGCTGCTGTTGTTTGCATTAGGTCGGGCATAGTCGCTTTACTATACCGTTACCTCACTTGCGTGGCTGTAGCACTCTCCGTTCGCAAGTATTTTCAGGTAAAAGGGACTTTCCTATGCACCCTGTATACACTGGTAGACGAAATTAAAGCAACAACCCCTTTTCTCGTTTTCTTTTTTTGCACATAATTTTTAAACAAATAAACATATGAACATAAAATTTGGATGGCCTGTTCGTTATCATATTATTAATCAAATTTTATGTAACTTTAGCATAAGAATAATTTTTAAGCTAACAAATATTAATTTTTCTCTCAAAAGTAAGTTTTGGAAAAAATGAAAAAATTCAATAATTTTTGGAAAGACCACTTAATGAAAAATGGTTATAAGGATGCCTTACAGATAGGTGAAGATGCACACACATTTATATGCTAGATTACAACCAAATCTTTCTACCTGTATTCACTTTTCTGTTTCTTATTTTTTCTTATTTTTTTCGCATGTGAATAGCTTTTTAAAAAATATACATACATACATGAAACTTGAATAAGATGTTCATTATAAAACTATTTATCGATATTTTTATTATTCTGGTGATACTCATAATTTACAAATTATTAATTATATATATTTTTTTTAAAGTCCATTATAAAAGTAAAAGAAAAGTTAATACAGAAAGAAAAATCGAGATTTAGTTGAACATTTTAAGGCATGCGCGTTTTTACCTATCTTTAATGGATCCTTAACACCATTTTTCATTAAATGTTCTTTCCTAAAACTATTGAATTTTTTAATATTTTCCAAAGCTTACTTTTGAGAGAAAAATGAATATTTATTAGTTTAAAAATTATTCTTATGCTAAAGTTATTTAAAATTCGATTAATAATATGATAACGAACAGGCCATCCAAGTTTTATGTTCATGTGTTTAATTGTTTAAAAATTATGTGCTAAAGAAGAGAACGAGAAAACAGGTTGTTGCTTTAATTTTATCCACCAGTGTGTATATATATATATATATATATATATATATATATATATATATGGTTGTTATTATTAAAGTTCCCCTATACAGAAGGCTCTAGAGCCGGTTCTATGGCTCCAAATGAAAACAAATATCAGTAGGATGCAGTACAAGTGATGCTCTCTACGAAAATCGAAAAAAAAAAAAAAAAGTAGTTGAAATTTTCGACAATAGATGTTTCAATATCTAAGATGATTTTTTGAGATTTATTCTATTAATTTCGGTCAATCCAGACGAAGCACACACAATTTATTTTGTTTTTTACAAAGAATCTGCAAAAACGACTTACATATTGGCGCAGTGCCACCTATTGACGAATATTATAACTTAATTTTTTTCGATTCTTGCAGAGCAAAGCGCCCTCTAATTATTTTCCTAAATAGGGCACTGCGTTCTGCAAAATCGAAAAAAACAAGTTAAAATTTTCGCAAATAGGTGGCGCTGCATCATTATCTAAGGCGATTTTTGCAATTTTTTTTATGAAAAACAAATTAAATTTTGTGTGTTTCGTCTGGATTAACCAAAATTGATAGAATAAATCTGCAAAAACGAACATCTATGAAATAAATTTTCCTTTATTTTATTTTATTTAATTATTTATTTATTTATTTATTTTTTTACAAAAAACCTGCAAAATCGTTTAAGATATTGGCGTAGCGCCACCTACTGACGAAAGTTTTAACTCTTTTTTTTTTTTTTTTTTTTAGATTTTACAGAGCGCAGAGCCACCTATTGACGAAAATAATTAGGTGTCGGTAAAAACTGTGCTCTAAGAAAATCGAAAAAAGAAAAAGAGTGACAGTTTTCGTCAATGCATTTAAGTATTGACGAAATATTTTGCTGTGCTGTGCCAAAATTTCAGGCGATTTTTGCAGATTTTTTTTGAAAAAAATAAAAAAATAAATTTTGTGTATTTCGGCTGGATTGATCTAAATTGATAGAATAAATCTTGAAAAATCACCTTATATATTGGAGCAGTGCTTCCCATTAACAAAAATTTCAACTGTTTTTTTTTTTTTTTTTTTTTTTTTTTTCGATTTTCTCAGAGCGCATCACTTGTACTACATACTAGTGAAATTTTGTTTCGTTAGTAGCCATAGAACCGGCTCTAGAGACTTCTGAATAGGGGAACTTTAATTATAACAACCCTATATATATATGCTATATCGCCAAATAAATAAATTTCATTCTAAACGTTTCACTCTCGCTTAATCAATCAATGATATTTCATCTTCTGAAGTTAGGTAATAATAGAAATTACTTTGTTATCTATAAAATTTCTTAACTCAAATTTCATACTTTTACGAAAAACTAAAGATGACATGACTGTCTACTGGTCAAAAACCTTTGAAAAATTGTCATTTTTTAATCTACTATTTCTATAATAGTAATTTTATAGTTTAAATGGAAAGGATATCTGCAAACATAATTTTGATTTTATGTCTGTTTTAGGAGGGATATGTATTAAAAACACAATAAAACACTACTGTTTTCGAGGGAGAGTTTTATGAATTTTTTATATTGTAATAAATTAAATACTTCAGAATATCATAAAATTTATTTTAAAAAAACTGTCAACACCATTAAAATTAATCTGACACAAAAGAAAGTTAGATAATTGGAAATGCAGAAAATAACTCCATTATACATACGTAAGATGAATCCTCTAGAAGTAATAAAAATAATACATGAATTTTACAACGCAAAATGGCCACATTCGCATAATATAATCTTATAATAATATAATGAGTAAATGATAATATTTTTATTTTTATTTATCGATTTACATTTATTTATTTATTTTTATTTTTTTGATAAATAAACATTGCCTATGAATAACTACATTTTAATTTCTGCCACCGGTCATTCAACTATAAATGTTAGTAATAATATTATAGCCCATTTTCTGTATTTAAATAGTTTCTCCGACATATATATATACATATATATATATTGGTTTCTTCAAATATGTGTATTTCAGTATATATATATATATTTTTTTTTCCTTCAATTATTCTAGGCTCTGTTATGGCTAGTGTACGTTATGTACATGTAGCAAGCCAAAATGAAGCAAAGAACTGGAGACTTAATGTATTGAACAAATTAGGCCTTACTTCAGGCTTCATATCATTTGCAGGTCTTCTTGTTGTAGCTTCGTTCCGAGTTTCCTTGCCAAAGGACGGGGATGAAAAAATTGTAAGTACTAATACTAAAATATTTAAGTAGTCCAAACATTAGCTTGTATTTTGCAAAATAAGTCCTTTCACAAGGTAAGTAATTTAAAGATGCTATGGAAATACAGCAGGTATTGTAAAGATTTTTTAACTCTTTTACACAAGTTAAGTTCGTTAGTTGCTATTTTCGATGTATATTTCAAACAGATCAAAGACGGTAATTCAGATTTATTTTTGCTTTATTTATTTATTTCTTTATTTTTAGCTTGCTATTTGCTTTTGCATTTGAAGTAAATATTACTTAACTAGACCATATTTAATCATTTTGCAAATTATTTAATTTTAATCTTAAATTATAAAATAGTAAAGGTAACTGCATGTTTAAATAACTATTACAACTTCGTCAATATATTAATCAAACTATTTTCAAATAACTAAAAGAAAAAAAAAAAGAAAAAAAAAAAAAAAGATGGACTTCATTTTAATTTTGGAAATTATGTATGTTAGATGCTTATTTCTCTTTCTTTCTTTTAATTTTTATGAAAAAATAAAATAAAATAAATAATGCATAATTTTTACAAGAGCGAAACGTGCCAGGAATCAAACCTGTGTCCTTTTGCTTAACATATTAATGCTCTACCAATTAAGCTGACTGAGTTAATATCTGCTCGCACTATTCATTTCCATGAAAGTTGGGATTATATTTTCGTCTGTTCTTCAAATACAGACGCAATTTTATAGACGATTGTTTATTTATTTATTTGTATAATTCCATAATTGCTGGTTGATAATAAATAATGGTTATTGAGCTATTATCGTTGCTTCGCCGTCAACTTGATTCGTTTGTACATTAAATATTTTAATGATAAAAGTATCTTTCAATTTTATCGATAAATTTCATGTTATGTAATAAAATTATCTTTTAACATTTGATATCAAATATGAGTGATAAAAAAATCACTATTCTATTCCATAAATTGTATTATATTACAGAGAAACTGTTTTTATTCTTTTGGTGATTAAAATAAAAATACTTTTTTCCCCGTTAATAAATACCTTTTTTTTTTTTTTTTCCCCAGAATGCTATTACTTGAAATATATATTAATAAAAATAAATTAATCGTAATTAAATAAAATAAAACTAATGTTTACTATGTATTATATTTCTTATTTGTAAGATTTTTTTTTCATTTCGGACAATAAAAAAAACTATTTTGCATATTTGTTTCGTAAAAAATTACAATTTCTGAAAAATACGCATAAAAAAGTGAGCTTAAGTACAATTAAAAATTGTGGCAGTATTTAATAAAAAGATTGTCTTTTATAATGGAAAAAAAAAAAAAACATCTTGGACTTTTTTCCTGAATTTCAATCGAAGAAAATATTATAGAAACTGAGATTTCAGTTGAGCATTTAAAGCAAAAATATTAGCCAAATTGTTCCTTGTAGTAAAACGTACCGAAGTTTTAGTGTTAAAATGCAAAAAAATAAGAAATTTGTAAATAAACACTATAAAATAAAAAAGGACACAAATGTCGGTGCGGCTCCAAATAATCAAGCATCACCCTTCATATTAATAATTGAAAAAAAAAATGTATGCATGATTGCGACGTGAAAGCAGTAATGCACTTTGATGCATGCTACATTAAGACGTACTTGAACTTGCACGTTTAAATGAACATTCAACTACGAATAATTTTTAGGTAATAAATAGACGAATGACAAGGAACTTTCTCACGATACATATATATATACAGATGGCTGACAAAATAATGTGAACACTTTCACTTTTTCTATGTTTTGTCAAATATCTTGAAAAGTTCTTTAGGAATCATCTTGAAACTTTGGTAGAGTAAAAAACACGTCATACCTCATATGTTTCAGTAAAAATATTGTTATAAAAAGGAAAAGGGGACCAGTAAAAAAATAAACAAAAATCAAAATGTTTTGGATCACTCTGTAAAAGGTAGTGCTTTAAATGCGTTTTGGATGTAGCGTGTCATTATGAGGACTTTTCTCATTATCTGTATAAAGTTTTATGAGGCTACCACATACATTCATGGAGATATAACGGTTTCTTTAAAAAATTACAAAAACAATTTCCACTTTTTAAAGTATAACATGTAAGATATTAGCCCCAGTGCAAAGGCATTTTCAGGAAATATGGCATACTACATCAAACACAGCATACAACAATCAGAATTCAAAAGTGTTAAATATCTTACGAAATACGAGCATTCTTACTAAATAATTTTTAACTACGCATATGCAAGCTTTATAAAAATTTCATTTGCATAATTTAATAGCCAAAGGTATTGAGCAACTTATATGGAAACCCCAAACAAGTATCATGTAAATTCAAAACATTACGAGAGATAGAGTAAACAAAATTTAAGTTCTTCTCAAAAAAAACAAAAGATGTTAGGGAGTTTTATCAATATATATTTACAATCAGCGAAAACACTGTAATATCATTGGGCATTGGTTGAATCAAAATAAAAATGTGAGTAAAACCTCTTATAGTTTATCTTTTATTTTGAGAGAACTAAAATTCTGTTCATTTCCTGCAGATGAGAATAAGTCAGGTCGATTTTTCAACCCAAAAAACTTCTAACCCAAAATTAATATCGAAATCGCTAGAACCATTTCCGAGAAACCCAAGACATGTATGTGTGTGTGTGTATATATATATATATATATATATATATTCATATATAAGTCCTATGAGTAACTCGTTTAATATAATAAAAAGATAGTAGTAGGAAGAGGAGAGTATGTAGCTTTACTTCTTATCAGTTGCAGTTTTTCAGAGCCTGTGTAGCCTCAGCGGTCACCCTTTCTCGGCCCTGTTTGTTTACGATTGGTATCCGTGAACGAACAGTACTCCATTGCCAAAAATATCGCAATACAGGATTGTTATTAAACAGTCCCTTTTCTTCTCTTATAAAACTATCATAATTAATTTAATAATTTTTTTAAAGTAATTTCACCTACATTCATGGCATGCCAAAACAATTTATTCTAATAAGTTCAGATATTTGAGTTTTTATTTCCGTTTTTCTTAAAATATTTAAAGCTGGGGCTTAGATTTTATGAGAATGTTAGAAAAGGAACGTTTGCTTGATTTTACATATCTTCAAAATTCTAATTAAAAAAAATTATCGATTTTCATTATCAATAATGTCTTTTTATTTAAACATAGTAGTTTAAAGTATATTCTGCTAATCGGCTTCCAAACATATTGAATAAAATATAAAGGCATATAATGTAATATTTTTTTAGAAACTTACTAATTTATTTTTCTAAAAGAATAAGATTATTTGTCCGTTTATATTTTTTATTTTAGTAAAGTTTTATTTTGATATTGAAATATTACAGAATGAAATTTGCTCTTCTATTTCAGGAATCTTCTATGTTTCTACCTCACATCATGGGATCTTTCTTCGCATTTTTCTTCGGTGGTCTTTACTTGCTATTCCAGACATGTTTATCTCTATTTTTCTATGAAGGAAATGCACGAACAGTTATCCTGAGATTTGCAATATTTCTTGTCTGCGCCGTTTGTTTCGCTACATGTATCCTTTTCCTTTGTAACGTTAAGTATATAAAATGCATGCGAATTTATCTTGATATTTTACTAAAGAGTAATAGCAATGTTTTGATTATAATATTTATAAAAATTTACAAATTTAAGCATAACTGATGCATAAACTAATGCATAATATTTCGAATATTTCTTTAAATTTTTTAATTGTGTTTCTATTTTCTATTTTCTTCTCTCTCTCTTTCGCTCTTTTTTATTTTTTTAATGGAACTCGCAAATACGAACGGAAACACGAAAACAGTAGTCGTCTCAGACTTCATGTAATGCAGATATTAAAATGGGATGGGTTAGGAAAAATTTGCTGTAATCTATAGTTTATTAAACACTCTTTAATAACAATAAAATCCTAATATTTATTTTTGAATTTATTGATGTGTGTGTTTTTCTTTTTTACATTGAATAATTATATTCTTTTTTATTACGTGTCTTACATATTTATTCGTTTTAGTCTTTGAGAACTTAAGTGAGATTAAAGGAAGTTTCATATTAAGTGAATCGAAATTTGTTCAAAAATTCTTCCTAAAATGCTTACTGTTTATACGATTTGTGCTATATGATTCTTTAATTTTCATGTTAACATTTTTAGATAAAAATAGAAAAGGAAAGATCAAAGTTTTAATATCTGTTTGTGCTGTTTTGTATCAAAAGATATGTAAAATTTCCTTTTCTTTTTTATCCCCAATTCTGGTGACACTTGTTATCGTTTCATCAAAAATTTTTGAAAACTGCACGTGAGCGCTGGCTGCCTCGTCAGAAACATTACATCTTTAGAATATTTGACTTTAAACACGTAAGCGTAGCAACATTTCATCCGGAAATTACGTTTTTTTTTTTTTTTTTTTTTTTTTTTTTAATATGAAAAAAAAATTGTCCACTCAAAGCATTTCAGAGTGTTCAATTAAAGTGCCATAAAAAAAAAAAAAATTAACTGAGTATTTAATAAAAAAATTAATAAAAAATTGAATTTTTTTAAATTTTAATTTTTTTTTTTTTTTTTGAGCTTATTAATGCATATTTCACAAGACTACGTATGGATTTTTAGATAAATCTAACATTACAGCTGGCGTAACTTTTTATTGATATATTAGGTGTAACGAAAATATAGAACCAGCTAAATATCTGGAGAAATTCACCTCGGATAAAAAATAATAATAAAGGAGGAAATGCGTATATTTTTAAATAAGCTGTTCAATGATGCCGAAATGTATCTCCCGTCCACTCCATCGGTGTTAAGCGAGAGACAACTGCGAAATTTCTACTAAAAGATCCCTATTTTTCATTAAACATTTGGATTATCCGAAAAGTTACTCTATTTTGATTTTCAAAATATCACTTTTATATATTTACAGATGGGTGCTATAATCAATAAAGGTAATATAGAGGTACGAGCTTTATATCTGTATGTTGTATCTAACCAATTAAATTTCTGCCCTTAGTTGTAACTAGTTCACATTCTACAAAGTAAAAAAAAAATTTCGAAACTCAGGAAAGGCATCAAAATTTACTGTTTCAAGGAAAAAAATAATTGAAAATGCAAAAACAGAAAAACAAATATAGCATCAACGATTGCAAAATGAAGTTGTTTAATGTGCTAACTATTATTTTATTATAATCAAATAATCTTCTAAAAATAATCTTGATTTTTTTTCTTGACAAACTTAAGCTTCTCTGAGTAATGTTTCTCAGGACAAATTTCTACATTCCTCAGACATTTATTTGCAGTCAGACATCACAGCAAAGCCTTTAAAAGTAAGTAAAAATTTTTTAATAACCCTTCAAAAATAAAATGTATTTTAAAAAACCTAAAAGTTAAAGAACAGCTTTTTTTTTTAATGGTGAAAATACATGGCCTTCTCAGAGGCTGATTTTAATTCATGCAGGCTCTAGGCAATGCAGAAAATTGGGGGCCTCTTACAATTAGCGCAAAAAGTGTTGTGTTAATCTTTTGCAAACCGAATGCATAATTTATCTTAAAATGGTTTAGTTTAAAGATGTTATGTCATCTAAATTAAAAAAAAAAAAAAAAAAAGAAAAAAAAAAAGAAAAAAAAATCTTCATACATTTTTACTTTCCGAACACTATAGTGAGGAAAGTATTGTAATCATGTCAAAAATCCGAATTCGAGATTTTGATGTTTCTATACGTTTCGAGGTCCAACGAGTCCGTTTTCACTATTTTTACGATGATGTATGTATGTGTGTGTGTATGTATGTGTGTATGTATGTGTGTATGTATGTGTGTATGTCTGTGAGTGAACACGCTAGCGTCTAAACGCTTTGTTCGATTAAGCTGAAAGTTGGTACGTATATTGTAAGTCACCATAGTACGAACCCTATAGATTTTGGTGAATCTAGCACTTATAGTTTTTTTACAGGGACACAAAGAAAAATTCTTTATCATTATGGCCTATGGACCAAAATCTTAAAAGTGCGATAGCATCTAAACGCCTTATTCAATTGAGCAAAAACTTTATACACATATTATAGGTCACATATACTCAATCTGTATAGATTTTGGAGAATCTAGCACTTACAGTTTTTTTACAGGGACACAAAGAAAAATTCTTTGCCAAATTTTTAAAAGTGTGATAGCGTCTAAACGCCTTATTAATCTCAGCAAAGAATTTGTACACATGTTATAGGTCACATTTGAACCAACTGTATAGATTTTGGTGAATCTAGCACTTACAGTTTTTTTACAGGGACACAAAGAAAAAAATTTTTTCTTTATGGCCTATGAGACCAGCGATAGCATCTAAACGCCTTATTCAATTGAGCTGAAAATTTGTATGAATATTATAAATCACTGTTGCACTAACTATAAGCATTTTGGTGAATCTAGCATATATAGATTTTTACAGGGACACAACGAAAAATTCTTTATCCTTATGATCTAAGGGCTCAAAGTTCAGTAGCGTTAAATAAAACCTCGTGTGATATATGGAGAAAAATACTCAAACACTCTGTTATGGTTTTCTCTTTTTTGTTTGTTTAGCAACTCCTCTTCCTTTATTTTATCTACAAAACTGTTAGTTACTCAATGTTCGGAAAGTCGAGTGGAGTCACTCCAGATTTTTATATTACGTATTGGGGGCATTGGTCACTTATGACTATTTTTTTTTTTTTTTTTTTTAAATAGTAGATATAAGAATTAAAGAAAGCAAAATATAAAGCAAAGTAGTTAGACATAATATTATATATAAAGTGAAATACCGCTGATTCATTTATTGGTTCAGCTATCAACGCCGAATCCAAAACTAAAGACATGATTTTTGAACAGCAGGTTCGTTTCATGAAGTGGAGGCTCACTAAGAACGGATTTCATGAAATTTAACCCTTAAGGGGTTAAAAAGATGTGTCGAATTATCTTAAAACTTTTTCAGCGTATCTCTGCAGTAGTTTCTAACAGAAGCTTGAAACTTAGCAAAATGTCTTTTGTTAGGCCCCAATTAAGGTAAAAAATCTGGAGTGACTCCACTCGACTTTCCGAACATTGAGTAATTAACAGTTTTGTAGATAAAGTAAAGAAAGAGGAGTTGTTAAACAAACAAAAGAGAGAAAACAATAATAGAGTGTTTGAGTATTTTTCTCCATCTATTACACGATGTTTTATTTAACGCTACTGAACTTTGAGCCCATAGATCATAATGATAAAGAATTTTTCGTTGTGTCCCTGTAAAAACCTATAAATGCTAGATTCACCAAAATGCTTATAGTTAGTGCAACAGTGATTTATAATACTCATATAAATTTTCAGCTCAATTGAATAAGGCGTTTAGATGCTATCGTACTTTTAAAAATTTAGTCCCATAGGCCATAATGATAAAGAAATTTTCTTTGTGTCCCTGTAAAAAAACTGTAAGTGCTAGATTCACCAAAATCTATACAGTTTGTTCAACTGTGATATATAACATGCGTACAAATTTTTTGCTCAGATTAATAAGGCGTTTAGACGCTATCACACTTTTAAAAATTTGGCCCCATAGGCATAATGATAAAGAATTTTTCTTTGTGTCCCTGTAAAAAAACTATAAGTGCTAGATTCTCCAAAATCTATACAGACTGAGTATTTGTGACCTATAATATGTGTATAAATTTTTTGCTCAATTGAATAAGACGTTTAGATGCTATCGCACTTTTAAGATTTTTCTCCCATAGGCCATAATGATAAAGAATTTTTCTTTGTGTCCCTGTAAAAAAACTATAAGTGCTAGATTCACCAAAATCTATAGGGTTCGTACTATGGTGACTTAGAATATGCGCACTAACTTTCAGGTTAATCGAACAAAGCGTTTAGTCGCTAGCGTGTTCACTCACAGACATACACACATACACACATACACACACACATACATACATCATCGTAAAAATAGTGAAAACGGACTCAGGGGACCTCAAAACGTATAGAAACATCAAAATCTCGAATTCGGATTTTTGACATGATTACAATACTTTCCTCACTATAGTGTTCGTAAAGTAAAGATGAAAAATTTCCCAAGTTTAACCCTTAAAAGAGTGTTGGTATTGGTGTTAAGGTTAAGGCCAATTGACTACGCTAGGGTCCTAGGCCTGATAGGGACTGCTCTCCGTGGTGGTCATTTTAAGGAGTTCTAGCCCATATTTACGAAAGTTTCGGAGAAAACTATTCCTAAAAGAGTTGAAAGGGGGGTGTAAAAGTTTATGAGCTTATCGACGTATCTCTGCAATGCTTTCAAGTAGAAGCTTGAATCTAGAAAAAATATCTCTTCTCATGCCCTAATTAATTGACAAAATATGACATTTGGATAATAAGTTCCTTTTATAACCTAGGAATCTAGTAAAAATGAATTTAACGAAATTTAATCTTTGGGAGAGTGAAAGGGGGGTGTCGAAGTTTTTGTTACCTTTTCACCGTATCACTGCAGTGGTTTCCTATAGAAGCTTGAAATTTAGAAAAATGACCATAATTAAAGTACAAGATGATGAATATTGAGCGCTGAGTACAATTCGAATTATATACATTTCAAGTTCCGTAACTTTAAGAAAACTGTGAACAATTATACATACAGTAGTAAAACGATAATACAATAACGAGCTGCTTAATGTCATTGATAACTTTTTAAAAATAAGTACGAGAAATAAAAGAACTTACAACTGCTATCTAATTTAATTTTTGAGTAGCACTTTTCAAAGTAACTGGTAGTGTAGACTATTCTAATTTACATACAATTAATGATAGAAAACTGGCTGTAATAATGCCATGTGTTTATACAACAAAAATGGTGCATAGATATTGAGGCGATTTTTTTTTTATTAATTTGAAATGAATAATGCATCAGAAAAATCGTAAAACATCAGTTTCTTTATGAAAAAAGAAAAAAAAAAAAAAAGAGAGAAAAAAAAATTAATAGTAGTAATAAAAATAAATAAATATAAATTAATTAATAAATAAAAATAGTCACTTGGAAATTTATGTTACGGTAATTTTCGTCGAGATTACTAGGAACTCAGAAAAATCTGCGGCTGATAACATTATGAATATATAACCGAGACTGATTGCATTGTTTATCATTGCAATTTTTCTTCAATGTCATGCTGTTATATCTGTAGTGATAAGTATAAAGGATTTAAGTCCATATTCTTGATTTTTCAGGAGACGAAAAATAAAGTTTAACTAGCTAAAAACAAATCAGAAGAATGGATTAGGGAAAAGGTATTTCGTTGATTTTTACCCTTTATACCATTCAGTGGTTGTCAACCTTCATTTAATAACGGGAAAAATTGAATTAAATATTTTATACCATACATGAATGGTAAATTTCTAAATTGGTCCTTTTTTTACCAATGGATTTTCTCAAAGACTAAATGACATAGAATTAAATCCTTTATACCAATCGATAAAGAATTTTTTTCTGAGTCTGACTATGTACTTAACTCAAAATCGACATTTTTGGACTTAAATCCTTTATACTTATCAGTACAGATATATACATTCTAAAAATCTTATCCAAAGTTGCTATACAAGGTGTGTCTGAAAATTTTGATGCGCGGAACAAATTTTGTTAGGGGAACGCGGCCACACATGCTCAGAAGCATGTCAGAAAATGCTGCCTATTGGTGAAATCACAACTTTATAGACTCAGTCGCCTGTTGTAATTGTTCTATCCGAACTGATGATCTGTGACATTTCGAGTCATAGTCCAATGCAGAAACGTGTAAACATCAAGTTTTGCTACAAATTGGTAAAAAACGTGCATGTGTATGGAACTCGCTATCTTTTTCCTTACAGATGCACAAACGTCGAGGAACCTCCGTCGTCATTTTCTTCAATATTTTTCAAAAGTTGATATTTAGACATTGCTTTATTGCACTTTAATGTAAGTCGTCACGTGTCAAGCTATCACAGTTCGAATGGTAACAACAAACTTCTATGCTTTAAAATTGGATTTCAACGATAGGTAGCGCTTGAGGATATGTCTGTCTTGCTGACATGTCCGCGTAGCCGCACTCTCCTAACATTTTTTTTTTCTTTTCCTTATGCCCTTTACCGAACACATTAGACATGCATTTTAATTATTTTTTACATTTGTTGCTTTGCGATACAATACTAACTGAAAGTGAACTTCTAGTAATATATCCTCAATTTACTATTTCATTTTTCTTTGTCTTTATTGAACGCTGTTTTGAACTTGAAAACAAAACTTTTCTGACTTGTATTTTATTATTTTGATTTCTTCTATTTTAGTTTGTTAATGTTATTCATGAGCTTGAAAATATAATTATTTGCCCTACTTTTTAAAAATATTTAAACATAATGCTGGAAGTTTTTAATTAATAAGTACATTACTGCAATGTTTATTGTGCGACATAAGTTCTTATCTGTAAAAGTTGTAATTAAAGAACATGTTGTTTTTAAATCTATTTAATTACTGTATGCATGACATTTAGTAGGTTATGAGAAGAACTCTTTCCAGTTACTTAAAAAAATTGTTCTTTAGAAATATGAAAAACATTTTATTCAAACTTTCTAGTTTATGTATGATAAGATGACTTTATTTATTCATTTTACTTCAAGGACTCTTATATATTCTAACTCACATTTGTAGATTAAAATGAGACTGAATAATTTATTTGTAAGTAAATGAACTCGTTCATTTTCCCTTGTGACATTTAACAGCAAATGTATATTCTATTTCTATTTTTAGCATAAGCATTCGTCTTTTATATCTATTATTATTTTTTTTAATAATATTATTATTATTACTTTTTCTATGTGAGTGAAAAGTCATAAGTTTATTTTTTCACTACAATTAATTATTTGCCTCTCAATGATTACCAAATCTGTATGTGCTGATTTATATAGCGCACTATATTAGGAATTAACTTTTAATAAAAATACTTTCAGAAACTTTTTTAAGAAAAGCATAAACAGATCATTTGACTTCAACAATAATGCTCTCTCTCTAAAAAAAAAAAAAAAAAAAAAAAAAAAAAAAAATACGTTAAAAAAATAGAAATTTTTTCTAACTTTCTTACACATAATTCATGTTTCCTAAAAGTACAGAAATTTAGTTTAAAATTACATCTCAGTTTGTCAAAAGAAACATTTTCTTCTGTAGCTAGATAAAATCTGCAACCACTGATACAGTTTCCATTAGGTGCTTACATATTTTTTCTGTTTTGTATCGGAGAATTGATATCAAAGCTGAATTGAGAAGTGCTAAGTACCAGGAAAAATTGTGCTTTCGTGGCTGAGAGGTAGCCTACAATGCAGTAGACTCTGGCTGATGTAGCTAGAAAAATTTATTTAATACGAGAATTTTTACAGTATGCCGTACAAAAATAATCTGATCTGTACGAATGATCTCTGTATTGTTCTGTTGCAGGAATTTTTCGTCAACTATTTTTTACAGAGCATACGAATATTTTCTGGCAAATTTGCTGCCAGGAATTCTCTCTACTATATATATATATATATATTACAGTTTGCCCAAAGAGCAGATTTTTAAATCTAGATATCTGTAACTTACAGGTGAGAAAAGAGCTTTTGGATAATGCTCACTGAATATAGATTTAAGGTTTACTTATTACTTATAATAATGCGAATTCAATATATATATTGTTACAATATGCCAGAATTAGCCACTTAAAATTTAGATATATCCAGTAATAGTTTTATTAAAGTTATGAAAAAGTCCACAATACACACATTATCCATAAAATTTCGTCTCCCCCCCTAAAAAAAAGGAAGAAGAAAGAAAAAGAAAAAAATAAACTGATAAAATTAGTGTGATAAATTACGAATTGACAGTAAATGAGAATGTCTATCCATATCAGGTTCATTAACAAAAAGGGAACTATGATAAACTTATAAAAAGTTGAAAGGTCTCAAAAGCTGAAGAGTTTTATCATTGGGTCGTAAAACTCTTCCAAGAGCACAAAAAATTGCAAAATTTCAAACTATAGTAGCCACATTAGGTCAAATATTGTCGGATATGATTTATTTTTCCAGAAAAAATACAATAAATTTGAAAGATGAAATGCGCAAATGAAACAAAAATTATAATAATATAAATATTAAGGCCACGAAATAAGAGTGCATATATTCATATCATTGTGGTATCCTTAATGCTTTTTTTTTTTAATTTTTATTGTATATTAAATTTAAATTATTGTACTGTAAATTAATGTTAATTATTGTAAATTATTGTAATATTTCTAATATTTCTAAATTATTGTTAATTATTGTAAATTATTGTAAATTAATGTAAATGAATAATTTAAATTACTGTATTGTATGTTAAATTATAATATATTAAATTTTTATCATATTTTATAGTTACTATGTTTTTCTTGTTTAGGAACCGCATCGAATCAGAAGTGTCTGTGAATGGTTGATGGTTTTTTTCTTTGCTTCTTACTTTCTAACGTTTTATAAGGAAGGCCAAAGAATATCTGTTGCAATAACCTTCAGGCATCTCATCACCGGTCGACGTATATCCATAGCCTCTTTGACAAATATGAGCAAAATATGAGAACTCGATAGAAAGGGCGACCTGTAAAAAATGAAACTTTTTTGTAAATTGTACAATGAGTGCCTGAACAAATTTTTCGAGATATTTATTAATTTGTAGTAGTCTTTGCTATAAAAGTTCCTTTGTGCTTTAACTATTTTTATGTTATGTTTCTGAATGAAAAAAAAAGAAACTTTGTACATTTGCAAAGAGATAATTTAGAAAGCAAAGTGCTACAAAATATATGTAAAGTTATTTTTCTTGTTGAATGAAATACAGGATGAACTCCGTAAAGGCTTAAATGTTAAAATTTGCCAAAATTACAGGATTGCTATGTGGTTGGCTGAAAGAAATATTGTCTGAAAATGTTTCGCATTTTAACTAGGAAAATAAATTTCAAAACCTTGAGATATGAAATGATGACGTAAAAAAAAAAAAAAAAAGAAAAGAAAAGAAAAAGGAATTTTACTCTATTTATTTTGTTCAATGTAGCTTAATATATTATATATATAATTTATTATATAATAATATAATTTATATATAATTTATTATACTCCCTGCCCTATTGAGAAAACTCTTATTCACATTTTTTATTCCGTAGAATATAGTTGTAACTGTGCGACAAATTAGTCTTTCCTATTCCCAAAATACCGTGATTTTATTCATGTAATCGATACTTTTTGTTTAGCTATAAAGGAAGAAATGGATAAGTATTTTAGGATTAAAAAAAAAAAAAAACATATTGTATTGTATAACTATGGCTAGTAATAATTCACAAAATTTACGGCTAAAAATTGATTTTAAAGGATTAAAATTATAAAGAATTGTTTTCGATTGCATAAATATTATAATTCCTAAAACTTTTTCCCCTCAAAAGTTGAATCACGTGGTCTCATAAAATAGTATAATAGTTCTTAAAAACTTTCCGATAAGGATTTGGCAAACAAAACATATAAAAAAATAATTATGGATCCTAAAATGTAGAATTCGGGAAATTTTCTTCATGCTGTTTTTATGCATAACTGAAAAGTAAACTGTGTATGGTATAAATCATTTGTATATTATTCAATTTATTTGATTTTTAAAAGGGAGGTATAATATACTTATGCCATGTAAAATAGATTTTGCTCTAAATGCAATATATAAAAGTATGTAATATAAAATTAAATATATAATGTAATATAAATTTGCTTTAAATTAAGGCACATTTG
Source organism: Salticus scenicus (assembly GCA_963930645.1). Classification (NCBI taxonomy): domain Eukaryota; kingdom Metazoa; phylum Arthropoda; class Arachnida; order Araneae; family Salticidae; genus Salticus; species Salticus scenicus. The sequence goes on along the minus strand of OZ005651.1, from coordinate 212,810,734 downwards.
TAGTTCTGAAATTTTAATTTACAAATACAGGACTTTCATCTGTTATGTAATTTAAAAAAAGTTCCAAAATTTAAATAAATAAGTATATAACAAATATTTCATAGCGTGATAGACATGATAAATGTAAAAATTTAGAATTATCTATTGCTTACTTTTTTTTAATTAAATATTCCTCTTTAATTAAAGTGTATATATTTTGTATATAATGCGTATTTAATATTTTGTATATATAATACTTGATATGTTTCATATGTTTTCTATCAAGAAATTAAATAATAATTGAGTTAGTTGAAACGTAAAATAGTGGCTTTTTTGTCCACTTTTCCATAAAATTAACGTTAACTGTAAACTGTGTGTGTCATGTTATAAATCAGAATTGCTTTCATTATTAATTTAATGCATTTTCTGTTTAATAGTTAAATTTTCAATTTTCAATCCTACAGTTTAATCATAGAGCTATGGAAAATCAAATTTTTAGGTTTCAGACCTGATCTGTCAAATGGATTTCAAAAACTGTTTTTTCGAGTTTCATCTTTCTTACAAATGTTAAGAACCGTTCTTCCTGTTTCATATTTATTTAGGTTTAAAGTTTCAGCAAAATATTGATGACCATATGATATGTTTAAAAAAAAAAAAAAAACTACAAAAATTACCGTTTCCCAGGAAATTAAAGATTTTTTTTTTTCCCAAACGTGTTTACATCTGAATTAGCAGTACGCATGAAGACGTTAGATATCCTTAGTATGAAAGCGTGTCACACGGATTTCCTTAGAATATATTAGGGATAAGTATGCCATTAGGATTATGACCATCTTATTTTACCATGTTTTTATTAACTTCGATTCTTGTGTGTTTGTCAGGGACAAACCTTGCAATCGATTTTTAACTAACTTCCCGACTAGCTAGACATTTGAAACTTTCACAGTAGCTCAGAACCCGGTGACAACACAATACTTCGAAGTCAGATTTTCGAATTTTCGAATAGTTTTCTTTTAATTAATTAAAATGTGAAAATGATAAGCTCCTAATAGCAATAAAAATAGCCATTAAAATATTAACTATAATTTAATTGTTGCCAAAAAAAATTTACGAGTTCATTTTCTTTCGACCTAAAAATAAATACATTTAATTAAACGTGAGCGTTAAAAAATTGTTAAAAGTTAAATTATGCATTTGGCAAAAATTGACGTCGTTATCATTTTAAAGATTTTCTACACAATCATAAAGTGCTAATGTAGTTCATGATGCAAATATATGTTGTTCGGAAAGGATTAATATTTTATTTTTAAAACCAACTTTTTTTTTTAAATTCAAATTTCCGGTAACTCTTTAACCAATCACATTAGAACGTCCATCTTTGGAATATCGATAATAAGAATTTTCTCGCCAAAAGTCGCCAAAAAAGTCGCCAAGGGCAAAAAGTTGTCAAATTTGGCGCCAAATCCATTACCTGCCTATTGGCGCTTTTTAATGCGTTTTAAAGAGAAGTTTAAGCTATTTAAAAACATGGTATATAATTTTTTTTTTAATCTTATAATTATTTATACTTTCAATGTCTGCTATCGGTAGAGTCATCTGTCAAAAAATCGTTATAAAATATTTTTTTAAAGGTAGCAGACAGTACTTAGCAAACCACATAGTTTAATTTTTATCATTTAATAGCTGTTACGTAACTTTCAGAGCACCCTGTATTTCAACCCTTTGTTGTTACTTTGAATGACCTGTTATCTTATTTTCTTATGTATATATTTATTTTACATCAGCCATCTAATATATCATATTTTATCATTTTCAGTGCCAAATAAATCCTTATTTGAGTTATTACATTGACGAAATCATTAAACAAATATTTTTACGTTTCATAATCTTTAAAGAAAATTTTGAAAGTGTTATTATTATTCATATTCATTTATTTCACACATCAACATTCATAAAACTCTGAATTTAAAGAAAAAGAAACTAAATGAAAACTTTGAGTTTTATGTTTATACCTTAATATTCATAAAACTTTTCTAATAATTGTTTCTCTTAAATTTTGCTTTGCATATTCTCTTTGACATAAATATAGAGAAAATAACGAAATTTCTCTGAATGAAACTTTTTCTTGGAAATCCTTTGTGCATTGATATGGAATCATGTGGATCATACAAAGAAATGAAGAAGAAAAAAATCTATCTCTAGGTTATAGATAATTTATTCGCTAACTTCTATCCTAATTCTGTAAATTACATTTAATGCATCTCTGATCATTAAAGCTTTGAGAATTTTTCTTCGTGAAATATTTTTGAGAATAAGAGTTCGAGTTTAACTGGAAGCATTTACTGAAACAAATTTTGAATTTCTTTCATCAAAATATAAATTATTTTTGTAAGCAAATTAAAGGATAGATATTTCTGTACTTATTCAAATAATTTGGGTTGAATTTATTTCACGAATCTTCTATCTTGAAAAATAAAAACTGTACACATAATAAAAATAAACCAAAAATTATTCCTGTTTGATGATTTCTTTTTGAAGAGTATTGATTTAAACAAAAGATAATCTTGTACTCTGATGTAGAAGAATCGATATGCCATGATTTTTTATCTTTTTCAAAGATAAATTTGTAAATCTCTGTAAAGAAAAAAAAAATACTTTTCGTATCATATTAAATGCATCTTTCTTATTTTATTTTATTATTTTGATTTTCAAAAATAAAATACCTAAAAGGGAATATATTGATATAAAACTAAATCTTACGTAATTTAATTTTTACTCAGCTTTTGCTTTTAATTAGGGAAGACTGGAGTTAGTTGACATAAGGGGCTAGTTAGCACTCAGCTTCTATTTCCTTCCACAATGTAGGTACATCGCTGTCATTTTAGTAGTGGAGAGTGTGTGCATAGACGTACCATCCGTAAATTCAATCTGCTTAGAAGCATCAGAAAGGAAAAAAATCTTTGTTTCATCTTTTTACTGACTAATGAGTAAATTTTCTCACAGTACACTTTTTTGGCCTGGTGAATCTGTAGAACAAATTTAGGCGCTGCTTATGGCGGTTTTCGAAAGATTAGGTAACTGCCGTTGCATGTATGTATCATAATCTGTTTTTCTTATGTTTGGTATTCTGTGATATCCATCTTATGTAATACCATAAGATGGATATTACAGGATAGCTTTGGCATATCTATAACATAGCTATGGCATAGCTTGGCTTTTCTTAATGATACTTCAAAGGCTGAAGAACTTCTCTAAAAGGAAGAGATTTCACCCTCAGCCACTTCCAAGACGATGGTGAGCATTTTTATTCAAAAATACCTACAAATCCTGAAGAACCTCACACTGAGAAAAAAAATCTGTAACTGACATCTAGAATCTAAATTGTGGCTCTAGAAAAAATAGTTCCATGTCATCCTTATAAATTCTAGTCCCTCTGAAAAGCGAGTTCTAGAAGCCCCTATTAGAATTCTAGAGCATTTGCCTATCGAGGGCAAAGTTATTTAAAAATCTCTGCAAATAAATGAGACTAGTTTCAGCAACTATAATCTTGGTTCATTACCCAGTTCTAGAAAATCAAGCGAGAATTTCTCGCAATACAAAACATTCAGAATATTCAGAATATTTTTTCAACATCTAGAAATGTGTACACTAGAAATTCTCGATCATTTCGTCTATTCAGTTTATTGGCGTGCCTTATGCGCATAGCTCGGAAATCTATATTTCTAGTTAAGGGATTTAGAAAATGTCCACTTATTCATTCTAGAGGAAAGCGGTATATATTTTTTCTCAGTGCAAAACGACGGTGAAAGGTGATTTATAACAACACCAGCAACGAATCCTTCATAAAATCAAGGGCATCCTGACCAACTTGAACATAAAATAAATGACTTTGTTTTCGTTAACTACCAATCCAGTCAGTACCTCAGGAAAATTGACGAAACTGATGGCAATGAGATTCGCGCTTCCACCACAGTCAAAAAGAAGAAGAAATGGAGACGAACAAACAAGATAATTCAATTTTGTACGACCAAAGAAAAATTGTACAAAAGTTGATCCCACTTGTTCAAATAAACGAGCACGCAACTTTCATATTCGTGGTTCATTTGAAACACTGAGCAACTTCCATTTGAATAACTGTAAGTAGCTATAATAATAAACAGAATTTAGTTTTCTTGAGGAATTCACTATGTGTTTAGACATTTAAATAGAAAGTTTTGGCTGAATATTATTAAAATAAGATGTTTCGAAAAAAAAAAATTCCTCGAAAATTGCGGTATTTTGCCTAAATACCCCTATCTATGCCCGTTATGCCAACTCGCTCTTAAAGGTATGCCAACTAGCCCCGTACCTGTTGCTAGTTGGCATAGTTGCAAGCTCTTAGGAAAAATGTTTTTTGAATTACTTAAACACTTACTTAATTGGTGGGCCATGTATTATTTTGTGGCTAAAGAGCTAAGCTTTCCTATACAGTCATCAGAATCTCTCTAAATAATGCCTAAAAAATTATAAAAATCTGCAACCAAAATCTTTGCCAACTCATCTCTGTCTTCCCTAACTATAACTTAGAAAATTGCCTTGAATATATCAACTCAATCAATGAATCAAAATTATAATAATTTCAATACAATAATAAAAACTAAACGTAGTTGAATTCTGTATAATAATTGGTGATTTTATTTTGATATTTGCGGCATACAGTGACATTTACGAGGTTCAAATTTCTAAGTATGATTGTTGAGAGAATTTTTTTATAGTCTTCAATTATTGTTATTATTATTATTATTACTATTGAGTATTACGCAGATTTTTTTTTTTTTTTTTTTTTTTTTTTTTAATTGTGGATTGATTTTTGATTGATTTTGTCATTTTAACAATAATTTAGTGCAGTTAACCAAACCAACTTCCTTTGATTGATCAAAAGCATATGGTTGAAAGAAGAGTGACTGCTACTGGATAGTCCTATAAAAAAGTCATAGATCTCTCTTTAATCAGACAATGAATGAGTAATGTACTGAATCAACAAAACTGTTTGTTTAAATCAACAAAAACATTTTGTTGATTTAAATTGTTTTTTGGGAAAAACAAATTTATTTTGTGGATTGACTTTTAGATTTATTTTGTCATCTTTAACCATAATTTTCTTCAGTTAACCAAACCACTTGCTTCAATTGACCAAAAGAATACGGTTGAAAGAAGAGTCACTGTTACTGGATAGTTCTGTAAAAAACGTCATAGATCTCTCTGTAAAATGAGTGAACAATGTGCTGAATCAACAAAAACATTTTGTTGATTTAAGAAAATATTGATTGAGTCAACAAACTATTTAGTTAAAACAACAAAGTAATTTGGTTCTGGTTAACAAAATTTTTGTTAAGATTATATCCACAAAAACATTTGGTTGTTTTAACAAAATTTTTGTTATTCAACGAAACATTTCTTTTTTTTCTGTGTATTTAACTTACAGTTGTATAATAATTTGTCAAAATAATAAAATAATAACATTTGTCAAAATAATAATTTTAAGTTCTTAAAAAAAACTGAACATTATAATTGAACAGCAAACATAATTAAAAGTTTCCCTATACCATTAATGAAAACTGTTTTTTATTGCAATTTTCAATATCTTTTATTAACATATTAAATAAATTCTCTTAAAATTTTTTAGAGCTTTAATCTTCAGTTAAAATTATATAGAACAAATATAGTTAGTTCTAAAAAACATTCATTATATTAATTTCTTATTTAAAATATTTTCATTTAAATTCTTTAACAGAAATTGACAAAACTTTTTAACATGACAGCTTTGTAAATTTTCGAAACATTCTACAAATTTTTGAAAAGTATTGTTAATTAAACTTGTCTTCGTTTGAATTATTTACAAAAACGGTAAAAAGGTTAAATTAAACTTACTTCATTCAAATGTGGAAAAGTAATTAAACAATTTCACTAACTGTTATTAATATTATTATTATTATTATTATTTAATTTATCTTTCAATTTTGCTTTGTTTCGCATTTGTAATTCTTTTTTAATTAAGTTTAAAGTTTGTATTTAAACAATAACAAAATAGACGAATTTTACTTTTTATGTATTATTTCCTTTTAACAAATTTATTTTTCTAACTATGATTGTTTTGAATATTTTGGACTAGTAGATAAAAGTTTTTAGAAAATTTATTTAAAAAAAGTACTTTATATTGAATTTCTTTTCATGACAATAATAAGCTTTACTTTGTAGATGACAAAATATAATCGAACAATTAAAACTGTAGTTTGAAAGGAAAAAAAAAAAAAAAAAAAAAACTTTTTCTTTTTTCTGAAGATGATTATTATTAGGGATTTTTAATCATTTAAATGTTTTGTTCTGTATTATATATGAAATTTGTAATACTTCTCTTCTAAACTATAATATATATATATCTATATATATATATATATATATATATATATATTTATATAAAATATTTTTGATTAAATTAGTTTCCCTTTTTCTGAATAATGACAGGATAATGCCAAAAGAATGTACAATGATATCAAACTTACTTTTGTAAACATTTAATTAAAAAATTTTATAAGATGTTTTTCTTTTAATAGAATAAACTAAATTTTTTAAATAATTAAATATTGAAATTTTAAGAAGATTAAAAATGCGATAATAATCAGTAGAGTTATAACCTACAATCTGTTAAAACAATCAGTTAAAATTAATCAATAAAATTATTTCAGTCTAACATTTTATAGTCTTTAAAATAAATTTAGGAAAGTTATTCAAATTAGGCTAAGACATTTTATTAGACACACACTAGGCGACTTAATAGAAAACATCACTACTACATTTTCAAGCTTAATTCTACCGAAATTGGTGAAAAAAGTTCCATGTGGCTATTTTATTATAAAATTTCTTTGGATAGAGCAGTCTAACAAAAGAGAAAATTTAGATCTTTAACAGCCATAATAGCTCTTTAATTAAATGTTGTGAGCTTCATGTAACAAAACAAATATTTTATGGCAGTTGGAATTTAACCATTCTTTATTTCATTTGTTATACAGAAACGCATTTTACTTCGTGTTTCATTCTGGTGGCCGAATGGATAGCGCTCTGGATTTAAATTCTCAGGTGCTGGTTCACGCATGACTGTTCAGAGGGATTCCAAATCTACTCTAAGCCGTAAGTACGGTCTAATGAGCCACAATGAGTAAAAAATGACTGCATATCAATAAGTTAAACCGATTTCATGATACAAAAATATATGGGGTGTATCATAATGATCGCACCTTTTGAGCGCATAATAACATAGAAATATATCGATGAAATTAAATAATTTACATATTTTTGCAGCGTGTGCTACCCGTGATTACGTATCTGTTTTTATGGGACTCCAATAAAACGGGATTTTTTTTTTTTTTTTTTTTTTTTTTTTTTAATTATCATTTATTAAACAAATTGTCATTTTAAAATTTAAGAAATTTTAGTGTATTTTTATAGCTACCAGAATTTTCCAATTTCAAGAAGTTTTGACATTTAAAATATGGTAATGAAACAGCTACCATACAAAATTATTCGAAGAATAAGAATAAATTTTATGAAGTTTAGAAAGCAATAAAGTGACCAAAAAAAAAAAAAAATTATTTCTCTAACATTCAGGTACGATTTTGTCTAGCTTAGCTTAAATTTCTTATTGTGACATGTACAAATTTGAGTAATTTCAAAAATTGGTAGAATTACATATCTTTAAAACTGCCTTTTAAAAATCCCAATTTAAACTTTACCAGTTGCGTTTATCGAACTTTTGATTAGAAAGCAGCAAGTTGATTCAACTGAAAAAACGTTTTTCAGATTCAACATTATAGTAGAATAAAAATACTATTCGGTTATACAATGATTATCGTACTTTAAAACTTTTATTAAATATTATATAGTTAAAAACTTTTAGTATCTTTTTAAAGAATAACCACCACTATTTTCTAATAGCATTTTTCAATACAATTAGCCATAGGTTGTTATTAGAAAATAATTACTAAAAATTCTATTAAAAATTAGTCGTAATTCATCTTTCGGAAAAACCGAAAAACTATGATGTTGCTATGATGTTGCAACAACTATGATGTTGCAATAATTGAAAATAAATTATTAAATTTTACAATTAAAATTATAAGCGTTTATGACTGCGCAACTTCTCAAACATTTTGCAAAATGCAAGGATACACATCTATTTTAAGCTATAACACTTTAAATATGAAATAGAAAGAAAAATGCTTGATTATTGCATTTACTTTTATATAATATTTTTATATTACTCATATAATAAACATTGTTATATATATATATATATATATTTAATTTTTATTTTCAGTAATTTTGGATTCAGTTATTAACATTATTAACAAAGTAGAATATCTATAGATAAAGATTCTAATATTTCATTTGTTTACATGGTAGAGATAAAACGAAGTTTTGTCTCGTGAATCAATAAATATACGCTGCAACGGATCAATGACAAACTTCTGGTAAATTAAGGCTAAGTAAATTAAATTATTCATATATGTTTTTTCGGCCTGGCATGTTTTCATAGCTTGTAATTCCATTTATGGGAAATATTTGATATCATATACGACTTAAGTACTTTAATAACTTATTTTAAAAGCGTGTAACGGATGGTTTGAAAATATATATATATATATAAATAACTTGAATTACATATTTTCTCTTTTAATTTTCTTCTTAATGTTTATTGTTGTTTATTATCTGAACCTACGGTTGTCTCCTAGGAAACCGAATTTAAATGAAACTCTGTCATCGTATCGGTTTTAGCACATAATATGTAATTGCAGAAGGATCAATATTCTGATTATTTATACAGAATTGTAATATATTTTACTTGTGAACTGTTAAACATATTTTTAGTTTTCCTATCATTTTTATGAAGTATGTATTCTCTGACTTGCTGAAGAAATTTAGAAATTTAATGGAAATTAATCTAATAAATATAGCCATATATGTTAATTTTCAGAATTTTCTTCATGAACACCCCAGATTGTTTTTTCTCAAAAATGCATCTTAAAAATAAAAGAAAAATCTCTCAAATTTAAAATTGAAGAATATTATTTGATGTACACTTTTTTTTTGTTCTTTCTATATATAAAAAAAGAAGTGTTGTCTGTAGTATATAGTATATTATGTCAAGGTGACAGTGACTTAAATTTACACAGTGCTTTATTCATAAGTATAATTATTTAAAAATAATGTTCATTCATTGAAAATTTAAAATACATTATTTGCATACATATTTATTTTCTAAATAAAATGAACTTAGATTAGTTTCATTATTAGTCGAAGGTATTGCCTAACGAGTAAAAATGTTCTAAAAAATCATTTAAATCTTGATTTAGACAGTGCTTGTAAAAAATAAAACAAAATAAAAATATGTTTCGAATTTTCATTCATCTGAGAATACCGTTCATAATGATCTCAAAAGAAGACAAAATATTCCTTACCATTATTTTTGTGTATAAAAGCTATTTCATATTGTATAGTCAACACATGGAATTGCAATGTATTATATCTTCATTTTATTTTGGGGGAGCTGAAATTTCGAACATGTATTATTTGCATTTCTTAAATTCTTATGAAGTCATTTTTCACGAAACATTATTGTTTTTCTTTTATAATATATTGTTTATATTGATTTTGTTTTAATATATATTTTACAATATATTGTTTATAACATATTGTACATAAATGTTCGTGCATTATTTCCTAGTTTATTTCTTTTTCATTCATATTTTCTGTAGGTACAGTATTTTTTAATAAAATATTTTATACAAATGACATGTATGATTTGTTTTTCCTGTGCATCACTATAGATTAGCATTATGTATATTTTTACGTAAAAGTTTAAGTACCTTTTATTGCACTGTAAAATAAAACATGCTTACGAAACTGGGAAAAATAATGTCAATAGTCCAACATAAATCATCATAGATTCATCTGAAAATTTTCAATGAAATCAGAATAATATAAATTAAATACCATCGTTCTAGTAAAATACTTGTGAAATTTTAAACCTTGAATAATATGATGAGTGAATACTTATATTCAGGAAAATCTTGAGTAATATGATGAATGAATGATTCATATTCAGGAAACTCTATTTTATGAACCACTTTGAAACTCTTTAAAATTTCTCCTTTATATTCAAACATATTAATATTTATGAAAGAGAAATTGCGAAGAAAATCATCGCAATAAAGTTGCCCACTTCTTTATATGTATGAATAAGATTTTGTGATGGACAACCTATATATTAATGAAATATAATACCTAATAGTTAAGAAAAGGCGTTAACATCATCACTTAATGAGTAATCTTTTAACTCAAACATAGAAATTTCTTGAATAGTCTAATTGTAATATTTGAAAAATAGTCGAAATAATTATTTTCTTATGCTTGAAATGTCAACAAAGAATGAACAGATAAACTGGTTATAGAAATTATATTATTCAGCTATGTCAAATTTATGGAATGGATTATCTAATATAACTTATATTTTAGGAGAAAATATATTTTTATTTATTCATTCATTTATTTTATTTTATTTATTTTATTTTTGTTTATTTATTTATTCATTTTTTTTTTAAGTCTAATGAATTTTCATCATCACATTTAATTATGTGAGATTCTCGATGAAAATATACATAATAATTATTTAACCCTTTACGGCGCAAGACAATTCGGATCATTTAAATTATACTGCAACCGGAATTCATGAACTAAATTAAACTAAAAGAAATTTTAAATTTTAAGGTTTAAAAAACCGTCCTTTTCTGATATGTTATAAACGTAAATTTTTGCTAAAAAATTTCCGGAATGAATTTTTGAAGCTGGTTCTTAAATTTTGCGTCCTCGCAACGAGGACAGCGTGCGTTAAGGGGTTAAGAAAAGAAGTATATCAGTTAACTACCAATAGCATTTTTCTTCCCTCTTGAGAAATCATATTTCTAACATTATATATTTTAATGGTTTTTCCCAAAACAGAAATTTGTGGGAATAACAGTTGAGAATTGTAAAATTAACCTTTAGACTTTGCTAGATTAATATAATATAACAGCTTAGATTTAGCATTAAAACAAAGAAGAAAGAAAGAAAGAATAAAGTAAAAACGAAATCCGCTCAATCACAAATGTGGCACAAAAAAAGAGAAAAAATAAATGTTTCTGGCACTAATAAAGCTAAAAAAAAGAGTAAATTAAAAGTATCAAATTTACAATCTATATTTTAATGATTTTCCCAAAACTTAAAATTGGGTGAATGAGATAAAGAGATTCAGAACTAAGCTTAATTGTAACATTAATCCTTAAATATAATTGCATGAATACACTACTGCAGTTTATATTTAAAATTAAAAAGAAAAGAAAAGAAATAAAAAGGAAATCCGCTGAATCATAACTGGGACACAAAAAAGAGAAAAAAATTTAGCTAACACCAATAAAATTAGAAAGCAAATTATAGTAAGTTAAATGTATCGAGCACGTGGGAGGGAATTCAGAGTATGACCATTTCAATCGTCGTTCGGGTCTCGTTACTAACCGTGATTAGACAAGAACAGATTAGTCACATATTAGACATGAAAAAATCCACTCGTCACAAGCGACTAAACAGAGTAAAGTGACGACTCAAAAGAATTGAACAACTTGCTACATGTTTTATTTTTTCCCATTACACTCATAAGCATGTATTTCATCTGATGTAATATGATCATAATATTATTCAACACAGTGAAAATTTCATTAATCGGCAACTGGAACATGGGAACGATATGGGAACGAAGCTCCATCTCTTCCCATGGTATTCAGATGGTTTACAGAATTTCATAGAGTTCGAGGTTCTCTCCAGGACGAAGAACACACAGGAAGATCTTTGCTAGCTGTAGTACCAGAAAATATGTCGACCACACGAGAAATGTTAATAGATGATAATCGCTGCACTTACCTAATGATACATAAGGAACTTAACATTGGATCTGCAGCTACACATAAAGTTATTCATCGTGATAAGGCATCACGATAAACTATTCATCATGATAAGCTATTTATCATGATAAGCTGTCTTACATAAGATTATTCATCATGCTCCATTATGATATTGCAACTTCTTATACGGCAAAATTAATAATTAAATTTCCTGAACAAAAACACACAAAAATGATACAACACCCACTCTATTCCCCAGAACTTGCTATGTATGACTTTGGCTTTTTTTCTATTCTAAAAAAAAAAAAAAAAAAAAAAAAAAAAGTGGTGCTCGTCGTTTTTATTCTGAAGAGGAGATTGGTGAGGATATACAAGCATATACTGAAAAAAAAATTACGCTCATTTTTGCCAGCATATTCTACTATTAAATAAAATAATTTACAGCAGAAACATCTGTAAAAAAAATATCTCTTCTCAGATGTTTTTGCTGTAAATTATTCTAATTAACAGCAAAATGTGCTGGCAGAAATGGGTGCCAGCACATTCTGTTGTAAAAATCAGTGTAATTTTTTGCAGCGCATTGTTCATTGATTAAAAGGAATGGATGACATGAAGAATTTAATATTTGAAAAATTCGCTTATAAAAGTGCACCAATAGTGAAAAGGCCTACTTTGAAAACTCATAAAATTTGATAAGTTTAATTTATATCATTTATCCATATTGCAAACATTTCAAAGAGACCCTCGTATTCTCAGTAAATTAGTACTCCGCAAAAAATCCCCCCCCCCCAAAAAAAAAAGAGAGGGAAAAAAAAAAAAAAAGAATAAGCCAAAATGATCTACCGGCCACTGCCGAATCACTCATAATTTCATTTTCTGGTCTATCACATCTTGAAATTACGACATTGAAATACATTTAGGTATTGAAAATTTGTGAATCAGATTATCTAGTAAAATAGATGATTCAAGTAACTTATGTAGTTTTAAAATTGAATAAGAAATATGAACTAAATTCCTCATAAAGTAAAATGGAGGGCGATAATATTTATTAAATTTGTTTGAGGGAAGAATTGTATCATTTAACAACCAAAGCAATTTGTTCCAATTCGGGATTGAATTTCTGATACTCTATATTTTAACGATTTAGGCAAAGCTGAAGACTATGAGTTCAATAGCTATAAATGGAAACGTTGCGTTTAGATAAATATCACAGAAGATTGGATTAATCACAACGAAATAGCTTTACATCATTGCAAATTTATGAAACAGATTATCTAATATAAGGAATATTTTAAAAATACTATTAAAATTTATTGTAAAATATTAATTTGGGTATTAAAAGAAAAAGTCAGGAGTGAAAATATTCTTTAAACTTATTCTTCATTAAACTTGATCAAAGAATTCTATAATATAACTACCTGTGGAATTCTCTGGAATTCCCACTTGAGAATTCAACTTTTAATATTTTACATTCAATGAGTTAGGAAAGACTGGAAATTATAAGCACACTACCTTCCCATAAACAATCAGACAGTTTAGATTTCGAACGTTTTGTCAAGTATCTCAAAAAGTATAGAAATAATTATCTTGAAACTTCAGGAGTATAAAAAACATGTTATACCTCATGTGTTTCAGCTAAAGTTTTGACCTGATAGCAAAAAGGGACCAGTAAAAATTTAAAGAAAATTCAAATTATTTTGAGCACCCTATAAAACGAAATGCTTTGAAATGTGTTCTGGCTGAATTCTGGCTTTTCAAGTGGTTATGAGATTTTTTTTCTAATTATTTGTGTACATTTATATGAGGGTACCACATATATTCATTTAGATATAACGTTTCTTTAAAAAATCTTCCACGCTTCGGTTATAAAATACAGTATATTAAACCCAAAACCAGGCCACTTTTAGGAAACTTGACATGCAACATTAAGCAATGTATACTGCAATTAGAATAAAAAAATATTAAACATTTAATGAAATATGAGCATTTTTACTAAGTATTTTATTACAACGCATACGCAAGCTTTGGTATATTATAAACAGTTACTGTGTCTAATGAAATATGTCATGTTTCCTAAAAATGGTTTTACATAAGTTTTAATACCCACCATGTTATAATTAAATAAGAAAAAAAAATAATGCAGTTCGCATAAATTATTAACTCTTTCCGAATACGTGTGCTCATTGCATCGTTTAAACTCCAATGTAGGGGAGGACGGGGCACAGTGGACCACCCCTATTTAAATCTATTAATATTCAACTCTTTTAGTTCATATGGATACACATGTATGACAGTATAGTACTAGTTGTATGCAGCCAAAAAATCACATGGGAAATAGTAATATAACCATTTTGAGCAGTTTTTATGTTTTGAGGTGCTCAAAGTAATTTTTTCACATTGAAGTTCTTAAAATTTTATAAAGATTGAACTAGTGACTATAAATACTATATAGCTGTTAAAGGAAGACAAAATATTGCTGTTTTTAAATTCCTAAAAATTATTAGCATATTTATAGTCTATATATTATTTTATTATTGTTATTTGTTTTACTCTGACATGGGGCACAGTGGACCACCTTACAGTGTGCCTAAAAGTACAAATTAGATTTAATATATTTGTTTTAGTTAAATTTATAGATACAAATATAATGTAAAGTATATATCAAAATAATAAATATCTTAATGTTATAATAAAATAAACATAATAATAAATTTCTGAAAGAGTAAGTATTTGAATAGTAATAAAATTATTGTTAATATCTAATTTATTAACTATTTGAATTATATAGTATTAATTAAAAAATATATTATTTAATAAATAGTTGGAATTATTTATTATTTTTGTTGTTTTTAGAGATCACATGTGAAAAGCAAAAGAAGTTGCTTAATATATTTTATTTAAATTTATCCTGCAAATACAATGTAAATTAATTATATCTCAAAATAATTACAAAAATATTAAATATTTGAATAGTAGTATAATATTTATTAACATCTGAATTTAAAAAAAATAAGAAGAAGAATAAGAAACAATATCTATTTAAACTTAATAAATTTTCTTACTGAGATTTGATTTCTTATTTGTTTAATTTAATTTAATTTTGGTTATTTTATTTTATGAAAATGCTAGAATTATGTTATTTAGACGAGAATAGTATAAGAAACTTATTTTAGAGAAAAAAAAAAAGTAATTTATATTAATTTAATATAAACAAAAGAGACTGGTACACTGTAACCCAGTAATGGGGCCACAGTGGTCCACTCTGTGAGTGCTCACAATTTATTTTTTAATTCATAATGTATTAGAAATATTGTTATAAAAAAATTAAGACATGTTAAGAAGAGCTTAGAGATGGTTTCCTATTTTTATCAAGTACATTTCTTTTCTGTTTTTTGTTAAAAAAATTAAGAGTGTAAAAGTGGTCCACTGTGCCCCGGTCTCCCTACTTTGCCTCCGTGAACACACAACGGAGGAGCAAAAGACAGACAGGCAGACTAATTGAATTCATAATAACTTTTAAATATTGTTGGAAAATATTAAAAACTCTAAACACAAACAGACATGTAATTCCAGCATAGCATAGTAGCCCATAATGTAGCTGAATATTTTAGTGTAGCCTTGTAAATATCAACGCTAATCATACAATGTAGATGAATATTTTAGTGTAGCCTCGTAAATATCAGCGCTAATCATACTTTATTTTAAAGGAAACATTTTTTTTTGTGTATTTGAAAAATAGTTGTCATTTTCATTATGATTTGTGCGGTACAAAATTTTCTAAATATGATTTATAAAAATGCCTCTCGTTAAACGCAATGCATTGACATTATTCTGGATGTTCCTGTACACAAACTGGTTGTGCTATTTATACCATTTTTTGATAGAGAACATGCCATAGTAAACTTGAATAACATATGTCATTTTGAAGAACTTCTTAAAATATTTACGGATGCTAGGAGCAGACAAGCGGACAGATAAGCATACAACAGACAAACAAACAGAGAGGTTAATTCAACCCATAATCATTTTTAAATATTGTTGGAAAGTCTGTCAGTCAGTCTGTCTGTCCGCGTTCTAACTCCCTTAAATATTAATGAAATTTCTTGAAACTGATATATGTTATTTTAGTTCACTACCAGATGTCCCCTATTTAAAATGGAGTAAATACCACGGCAAATTTGTATACAAGGACATCCGAAAGTATTCCAAAGCTTTACGTTCTATGGGAAATATTTCTATAAACCATACTTTAATATCCTTACTTTGCGAAAATTCTAATTAAATTAAAATATGTTATTCAGCTTCACTATCGGATGTTCCCTATTGAAAATGTAGTAAATACCACAACTGATTTCTGTACAGGGACACGCGAAATTATTTCAAAGTATTGCGTCCTATGAGAGGTATTTCAATAAACTATATTTTAATTACTTTACCTTGCACAAATTTTAATGAAATTGAAATATGTTATTCATGTTCACTATTTGATGTTCCCTATTGAAAATGGAGTAAATACCACCACAGGTTTGTGTATAGGACCCAAAAGTATCCATAGCACTGTGTTCTACAAGATTAATTTCTATAAACCATATTTTAATAACTTTACTTTTCACAAATCTTAATGAAATTGTAATATTTTATTCATATGCACAATAGGATACTTTCAATAGTACATAGAATACAACAATTAGCATTAAAATTGTAAGATCTGAGCGCTTGCCTCGGCTATCTCAGACCCCATTTTAAACTTGAACTTAATTTAATAAATGAATTTAAGAGACTCTTTAGATTAAAACAAAATGAATAATTTATTTCGACTTGAAATATTGGAAGGAAAGACTCGAGTAAAAAACTCAGTACTTAATCAGATAAATAAATTAAAGTAATAGAAAAAATACAGCTTACCACTTGTGATTAACTTGTAAAAAGCAGGCTCTCTAGCTCTCAGAAGATAATTGATTCTAAGAATCGTTAATAAGAAGAAGCTCATATTCGTTGGACTACTTAATCCACTTTACAATAATAACGCTTCACTAGATTCGCTCAGAATACTATCTTGTAATCACTACTCTATACGCCACAATAACAACACTATCTCATAATATCTACACCACCAACACAACATCTCCTACCACCCTTCACTTATTTAACTATCCTGAACCGACAACCTCCATCACTTCAATTCACCAACTTCCATACTAATCATATTCACACATCTTACGCAAACTGCGTGAATCCGATTTTTCTTTTAGTGGCTCCAGCCGGCGTAAACTCATCCCAACTCCAAACTATTACGTCACCACAATCTTACTTTCCTGCGGAGACATTCTTTTGTCTCAACATCTTTTACCTCATAAAATTTACAGGGGCACATAAAAATATTCAGATATATTAAGGGTTATATAAGGAAACAGATGGAATGTCATTTTCATTTTTATTAAGCGCTTTAACATTTTCTAACAATATTTAAGAGTGAATATTACTTGAATAAGTCTATCTGTCTGCCTAACTGTCCGTCTGTTCGCCTCCAGAGTCAAAATATTTTCAGGATTTCTTTAAAATTATATATGTTATTCAAATTCACTATGGAATGTTTTCTATTTAAAATAGCATTAGTAAGCCTATACAACTGTTTTGAGTACAGGAACACCTAAAAAATGTTAATGCAGTGCGTTTTCTGACAGACATTTTTATAAATCGCATTTAAAAAACGTTCTTCTGCAAAAATCGTAATGAAATTGATAATGTTGTTAATATGCTAAAAGAATGTTTTGTATAGAATATCATATGGTTAGCGTTCAGATTTACAGGGCTACATTAAAATATTCAGATAAATTAAGGTTTACAATTGGAAATTGCCGGAATTCTACTTCCGTTTGTGTTAAACATTTTTAATACTTTCCAACAATGTTAAGGAGTGATTATGAATTCAATTAATCTATCTGTCTATCTCTCTGTCTTTCTGTCTGTCCATAGCGCGATAACATAGCCAAAGAACACTAAATATTAAACGAAGCAACGAGTACGTACAATTGGAAACTGTTTGCAATCAATGTGAAGCACATGATTTTTCATTCTCGTTTTTATTGGTCGGAATAATGTGAAAAAATTAATGTTTTTGGTAACGTTTATTTTCTTAAATAATACAAAATTGTAATTTTACATTATCCCTATATTTATCCGCTTAATAATAATTGTATAATCGATTAAAGTTAAAGACTTATTTAATCGTTCAAAGTTAAAAAGGCTTTTCAAGTAAAACTTCAATATTTAACAACATCCTTAAAAAAATATTATCGTTTCAAACAAATCTAATTATATAAATGAATAATTTTAATTTTAATGACTGCAGTAACATTCGTTGCGATTCAACTTTTATATCACATCTTCTATCATTATTATATGAGATACTGGTTTTACGCAGATGCCTTTTATATCTTCGTTCCAATTGATTAATATCCTTTTATATAATCAACTGAATTGAAAGAAATTATGGCGAAAAAGTTATTTGCGATGTACACTCTATAAAATCTGTGTTTGACTTAAACTTCCCTTTTAGTGTTCTACAATGGCCGTTTTTTTTCTCCAAACACGATTAGCTATTTACACAGTGATTAAGTGATTTTTGATAAAATTTTAAACAACTCTTTCAATAGGACGATGAATACTCTTCATTTTAAATACACTTGAGTTTTGTTTCTGAAAGATTCATATTGAATGAAAGAATTTAGTCATTTGTGAAATTGATCGCTGCGTAAATAAAATTTACGAAAGTTAAAGAAAGTGTTTAAAGAAAAGTTTATGAAAATTCAAGTAAATTTTGTTACGTATCTCGTACATTCAGTCAGGAATTATTTTATGTTTCTGTTGAAGAATTTAATCATTCATTATTTTAATTTGTACCATCATTGGCCGAGAGTTTTTCTTTCAAAGATGGTAGACGAGAGGTGACGGTACGAATCCAGGTCGTGCTCTTCGCCATAACCATTCGGAGCATTCCCTGTATTTCTCCTTGCTTAAATACGCGTTAAGATACTTTAGAAGGACAACCATGAAGGAAACTGCACCCAGGCGTAGGTCCCTCGTTAAGACTTATGGCCGTATTCACCATTAACTTCAACTCCCGGTTCAACTCAAAAACTTGAAAAGCATCTAAAGGCAGGGTACAGCTTTCCAGCAAAATTTGGCCCCTCTGTTTCTGCCATCTAGCGTCGAGGATTTCATATAATCTTTTATTGGTTTCTTTCACCTAAAAAGTCTGAAAATACTTATGCCGCTAGATGGCAGCAACAGCACGGCAAAAATTTGCTGAAAATTTGCACACCACCTTTATATGTTTTTCAGATTTTCATGTTCAACCGCGAGTTGAAGTTATTGGTGAATAACAGCATTAGTCCGTACATTCGGTAACAAAAGTGTCCGAACGCTAGCAAAAATTCCTATGTAAAAAAAGTACACTTCATACGGTTTTGTTAAATAAATCCTTGTCGAATCCTGTTCTTAGTCAGTGTAAGAACATGATTCGATAAGGATTTATTTAACAAAACCGTATGAAGTGTATTTTTTTTTATATAGGAGTTTTTGCTAGTGTTCGGACACTTTTGTTACCGACTGTACATCACCATTATTTTTATTTTATAAATAAATAAATAGTATGTTGAAAATAGTATAATGTTAATTTTCTCTATCTACTAAAGAGAAGTTGATGCACATCATTAAAGAAATTTTAAAACAAATGAAGACTTTCTCAAATACATCAGTTTTAAATACAATTGTTTAGACATATTGCAACACCGTGGAAATCATGACTGAGAAAATAATTGTCAAGCGTGTTAAAATATTTTATAATGCCAGATCTTAGTTATTATAAATGTTTATTATTATTATTATTATTATTATTATTAAACATTTTTAAAAACACTCTATAATAGCTGCAAGTCATGCTAATGTTAAATTGTTAATTTTTCAAAAAGAATGAAATGAATTTTCATATGATCGTTAATAACTTAATAATCATGATATGATTAAGAAAATATACAAGTTTTTGAACAAGTTTTCTGTATATTTTTTATATTCAAATTTTTAAATATATATTCAAACAATTCTGATAAGTATTTTTCCAAATTTTTATAAATTAAAATTGTTTAAAACAAATATTTTGCTAAAAATAAATACACAGGATTATCTTTTTAGTATTATTGATTGTTTATTTGTCTTATATCAAAAAAAAAAAAAAAAAAAAAAAAAAAAAAAAAAAAAAATCGCAAATTCTTAAAAATTGTTTGTACTTAAGTACGAAATGTCACTTAAAAATTAAACACACAATTTAAAAAACACATTTTAAGCATAAAATACAATAATTTTTGCTAAAATGTTTGATACCAACAAATAATTTTATGCGAAAGGAAATTTTCTTTATTATCGAGTCAAGTACCTTCATCGATCAACTGGCTTGTAGCCGTTAAAATTTTTGAACATACGCAAATTTTTGTACAGATTAACGTTTCGCGGATGCATGCATTTTAAAATGAATTCGTTAAAATAGCCGGAATATGTTCTAGTATAGTTTTGAAGACTGCCTACAGCAAGAGAGTCATTACATTTTTAGGCATGAAACCGTTTGCTAACTTCTTATAAAACCCAAAAATCTCAGCCAAAGCAATATCTAATTTTTATTGTGTTAAAATCATTTATATGGTTTAATTTATAAACTTGTTGACGAGCAAGTCTAACAAGATTTTCGTTAAAAGTTTCATTTGAATCATGCGTCTTTCTCAAAATTATCTGCAACGAACAATGAATGATTGTTTATGCTATGTAAAATATTATTCATCTCTTCCGATCAGAAGAAGAATATTTGTCTTGAATTAATTGTTTTATTTGCTTAAACAAGACTTTCCATGGTATATATACGTAACATTATAGTACAAACCGGACTCTCGTCCATCAAATACTTGATTTCATATTCATATTGTACCGGAGACTTTTGGCTTGCGGACATTTTTTCAATTTATGATTATATTTTATCCATCACCATACCCTTTAAGAAGGTTTTTAAAAATTAAATTGCTAAAAGTAAAGCTTTAAAAAAAAGGTTTTCATTGATATTAAATAATAGCAAAGTTAAAATATTTTTATTTTGAATTGATTAACAGCTTGTGCCTCCACTATCCCTAAAGTTTTTTTTTATTTTTTTTTATTATTTTTTTATTAAGGTCACCTGAAATACAGATTTTTTTTTTCTTTAATCAATCCAAAGATTTCAATAACTACTATAGAAAAAATGTTTTTCATATAAATAAAACATTTTATATTAAAATATGTTATTATCTAATTTTATATTTAATATATATATATATATATAGTGTGCGTTTTCTTAGGGCTCCGATAGAAGCAGAAAATTGAAAATTGAAATTTTTAAAAAGAGTGCAAAATGCAGAGATATGAAAGCAACTTTCTGTACTATTGCTAATTCAATTACCCCCCCCCCCTCTCCCTTAAAAAAAAAAAAAAAAAAAAAAAAAAAAAAAAAAAAAATCCACCCACCTTGATACGCATTGTATGTTGACATATTTATTTTTATTCTAATTGTTCAAATATCAAAATAAGCCTTTTTTTTTTCTAATATTCAATAAAATAGAAAATAGTTTATAAATATGCTGAATTATTTTGCGCTTAAACTTCCATTGTAGTGTTTTTATTGCTATAAAATTTAAAACAGCATTGATTTTTTTTATAAGAAATGTGTATATGCATGTATGTACACTCTCTAACAAGAAAAAAAAAAAATGACGCACCAAGAAGTGGGGACAAAAATTGGTAGATGTGATGTACATGTAGAGAAAAACAATTGATTACAGTTTCAGAAAATTTGAATGATTTAATCAAGAGAAAGGGCCTCACAAAGTAAATAAGTCAATAACGCGTTGGTCCACTTCTGGCCCTTATGTATGCAGTTATTCGGCTTGGTATTAATTGATAGAGTTGGCAGATGTGCTTCTGTGAACTATCGTGCCAAATTCTGTCCAATTGTTGCGTTAGATTGGTAAAATTCCGAGCTGGTTGTAGGACCCTTTTTATGATGCTCCAAACGTCCTCAGTGGAAGAGAGATGAAGAGAAATCCGGGGACTGAGCTCAACCCCATTTCACTGAGCCGCCTATTAAGGGTATTTGAAGTCACTGAAGTACCAGTTACACGTAGGATCGACGAGAATGATGAATTGGTGCTTGATTCCATGAAAACCTGTATGAATGTCAATTCGTGTCCAGTTTGCATTACTCCTTCTTGGTGCGTCGCATTTTTTGTTATAGAGTATATAAAAGTATGCATTTGTATATGTATCAAAGTATGTGTGCGTAAAAATATGTATTTGTATATAATGAATGAATCCCAGCAGATATATTACCCTACCATAAGTGACAGGACAATATCGATTTCAGACGTAAATTTTTGACGAATTACCCTGAAATTTTGGACATGAAAAGACTATGTTGCACCTCATATCTTTGAGCAAAATTTTGTCCCGAGAGCAAAAAGGGGGACTAGTAAAAAATTAAAGAAAATTCACAGTGTTTGGAATGCCTCTGTAAACTAGTTGGCATAGGTGTACTGCGCTCAATTCGCCGTCACATACGCTGAAACCTCTCAAGTTGGACTCTCCTCTAAACTGGACACATTTACCTTGTATCCATAGGTTTAACATCTGGATATTTTTATCCGTTGATATAGGAAAAAAAAAAAAAAAAAAAAGAAATAAAACTTTCATTTTTTCAAAATTTTTTAGAAATTTTATCCCTTGTAGAAATAGATGTAAATATCTAAAAGCAATGTTTTTAATAACAATTATAGTCACCTCTGTCTTATCTCATTAAAAAAAAAAAAAAAAAAAAAAAATCTTCAATTGAAACATTTTCAAATTACTGCAATTTAGCGCATAAAAGTCTTTCTTTTCATTGACTTGCGTGCATGGTCCTTGTCCTTTTCTTTCATCAAAACTTCAGGAAATAGTCAGTAGACATCTTACAGGCATGTTTTGACTTTGATTTTTTTTTTTCAAAATGGGCGTTGGGCAATGCATTTTGGTTGTCACAGTTCCTTTTCATTTATCTATTTCATTTTCCTTACTGAGTTTTAACCTGAGTATATGTCTGCACTAAACTTAGTGAGAGGTCTGCAGTGAAAAACAATGCTGAGTCAATTTAGGGTCATATCAATCGACAGGTGTCGTTGCTATGCTGCAGTTTGCCTCGTTCAAAGGACAACATATCTCAGTTTCTATAAAGAAAAAAATCACAAAACTTCATATATAAGATGGTCATTATGAAAATTAATTTTAGTTTAATTTAGGTGTATATAAACCAACAGGTGGTGCTACTTTTACTCACATTTTGCATTTTTCATCTCAGCATCTATTGGTTAAATTTGCACTAAAATGCATATGTAAAATCTTTATTGTGATAAGCGATGTTTATTAAATTTTTTGTGCATATTAAATGGTAGATAAAGTTGTTATATAAAAAATTATTTAAGAAAATACTCTAATGGCCACAACATACTAGTTTAAATTTTAAATTAACAAATTAATTATTTTTATACATAATTCGTTAATACTTAATTGTTTTATATTTAGATTGATTAAAAGTTTAAAGCATACACAGATACATTTTAATTAATTCAAACAATGTAAGCGTCCTTATAAGTTGGACACCTATCTACGTTGGATTCTTTTTCCTGGAACCGAAGGTGTCCAACTTAGGAAAGTTTTACTGTATATGTTTTCATAAATTTGTAGTGAAGGGCATACTATAATAATGTTAATAGAAATGAATTGGACCGATTGTTTAACACGGTGACAATGACCCACCTAATAGGCTACCCATCAATCAATTTGATACATATATCCTAATTTGTGTCTTCCTAATTTGTGCCATTCTCCTAATTTTTGATATCCTAATTTGTTGATTTATTTTATTGTGATGAGTTATGTAATTTAGTTTCCCTGCAATTGCATACTATTTCCAAAGCAATGCTCCCCATAATAAAAATTTATATGAAATATTTCTCTATTCCGCTATGTTGAAAATCTCAAATAACTAACAAAATTTTTGAATTAAAAAAATTCGTAGTTAATGGTGTTCATACGAGTATTCTAAACGATATTTTTAAAGTTGTTTGACATCTTTACGGTGAAAATATTCTTCAAAATGGACGTTTATGCGAAATTTTTCCCTATCCTGCCATGTTAAGAAATTTGTATAGGTATTTCAAATAACTTACAAAGTTTTCAAAGTTCAGTTTTCATAGTTAATGATATTCATGCCAGCATCATAACTGATATTTTAGACCTAGTCTAACATCTTCAGAGTAAAAATGCTCTTTTTAATGCATATTTAAGCGAAAATTTGTCCTATTCTAACTTGTTAAGAAAATCGTAAATTACGAATACAGTGGTGGTCAAAATTATAAGCACAACTGAAAATTTCACAAATATATATATATATATATATTTCTGTTGTAAATAAAGTTAAATGCATACATAAAATGCTTTTTTATGCTAGAAATCATTGTAGAATGTAACATTTTAAAATGTAAATATTTTTCTATTATTAACAAAATAAGTCATCATAAAATTTGGATAAAATTATAAGGACAATGAATATTTTGTCCTGAAATGCACTAATAATAATCTTCCCATCTACTCAATCGCTTTTATCTATCTTGACGTTAAGGAGTTTAACAGTTCCTTCAGAACTTTCTTGGAGATTTTTATTTAATTTTTTTTTCTGAGGGAAGGCGTGAGTTATCTAACAACACACTTGTCCACAATACATCCTAAAGATGTCCACAGACGTCCTTTTTATCCATTTGACATCCTGAGGGTGTCATTTGGAGAAGATGTGCTGTTAGGGATTCTTGCGTATTTTGATATTGAATACCATTTTTGTATACTTCATGTGCCAGAATACCTCAAAGATTTTCCATTGGATTTTTATCAATGGCTGTCTAGTTAAGTAGTTTCCCGAAATTAGCATCAAACCATGATTTCGAAGTTTAAGAAAGATGTATTGAGTCATCCTGCTGGAACGAATAGTCTCCACCCGTAAGTAACGGTGATTCTGGTAAAAAATATATCACCCAATAGTATATCTTTAAGAATTCATTCTGCCTTTCACAAAAACTATTGGTGTAGTTTCGTCAGTTGCGAAACCTCCTCAAACCATTACTGAGCCCCCTCAAATGCACGCTTCGAGAAAAAATCTTTTTCTTTACAGAGATCATAGCAAAAGTAAAAAAAACCATCTAATCCATCAGAATTGAATTTCTCATCAGAAACGATAATATCCTCCCGCTTTTTACCCACAGCAATGCAATTTTTGGTAAACTCCCTTCCCCTCCCTCAGTGTCTTGTGAACTTTTGTAAGAGGCAGTCATGACATAATTTTTCCATAACGAACATTTTTTTTTCTTTTTCTATTTGTAAAACACGTCGAACATTTCGAGCAGTGGATCTGAAAAACGGATGCGATCGTAGCCGCTCGCCGCTATGCAGAAGTTTTGAGCGATTTTAACTTTCGAGAACTGGATCAAAAGTTTAATTTACGCAAATGTTTGTTTTTTCGAGCGAGCTCGCCTTATTATAATTTTTTTTTTCCCTTACGGAAACCGAAGTTGGCCTACCTAAATGTCTTTGTCGTCCATCCATATGAGCTAGAATTTTAAGAAAATTTTAAATGACTGTTCTCGATCTATTCAGCTTTGTCGCTATCTGACGGGCAGTAAGTCCTGAACGTTTAAAAGCAACCCCTTTCCCTTTTTCAAACTTCGAAAGTTTAATACCAAGCGGCATATGACTGCAAAAATAGAATACGACGTTCACAATCGCTTACTAAGAGTATATATGCTTTAGGAATGCCGTGTGCAGACCAAAAAAAAATATTCAAATTTTGCTTTTTAGAACACAAACTACAGTTGTTCTTATAATTTTGTCTATATCAAATGGCTGTCTAAATCCAAAATACATGTTATGACTATGATTTTTTCATATATTTTCATTAAAAGCTAATAAAAAAAATACTTCGTTTATCATTGGTTTCCAGCCATAAAATATGAATAATTTTTCGGCAGACTATAGCCAAGATTTGGCGATTTTTCCCTATCTCTTATAATTTTGACCACGACTGTAACTTACGAGATATTTAAATTAAAATGTTGCAAATCAGTAGGGTTCTTGTAAGTTACATAAGTAATATTTTAAAACTGATTCGACCTTTTTGCTATCATCTACACAGCCTAACAAACTAATAAGCAAGCAAACACACTAACGAACTAATAGACACCATACAGACTGCCGCCATATCATTTTTGTTATTTTCGGATTCCTCAAACCTCAAAACGTCTAAAAAAGTCAAAAAATTGAGGTCGAATATTTTCGTGAAAACTTAAGTTCCCCATGCCTGTATGATGGGGAATTAAAAGTATTGATTAAAATGCGTTTTAGCTATAACATGTGATTATGCAGCCTCTTAAAATTATCTGCTTGCATTTTTATTAGACTAGCATATAGCATTTATGAGCCATTTTTGTCCTGGTGACTATAGCTGAAGAATCAGTGTCTTAAAATTGAATTTAACCCTTAGTATCACCGTGTTGCATTTCTGCAACAAACCAAAAAAGTTATTTCTACAGAAAGTTTTGAAAGCTGATTTTATTGATTGTTGCTGCCTTACAACATTAAATTTAACCAAGGAGTTAACACAAAATGTTTATAAAATTCCCAACAGATGGCGATATTATGAGATGTTTTCACGCCAAAGTTTAATTTATGAAGAAAAAAATTCACATGTAATCTTTTTAAGCGAAAAGATTTTACTGTAATTTTTGGTGTATAATCCGCAGCAAAGATATGTCATTTCTCCACCAAAAATTTTATTTAAAAGAAAAATCTATATTTTTACAAGTTCAAATATAACTCTCAATGTCAAAATAAAATTTCTGGTGGAAAACTGACTTATCTGACTTGCGGATTATACGGCGAAAATTATGGTACATAGAAGGAACTTGTAAAAAATGCAACAACTTATGAGTCAGCTATCGTTATAACAAAATTAAGAGATTTTTAAAATTTCTATTTAATCTTAAAACTTGAATATTTTGAAAATTTTTTATATCATTTAACCTGATGTTTCAGACATCCAAATCCAACAGACACTTTTTATCAATAAATGTTTACTTTTTTATATAATGTTTTAAAAACTATTTTTCATATACTTCATATAATATATTTAAACATATGGGTAAATATTTTTGAAATCAGAAATATACTAAAAATAAAGGTTTAAAAAAGGTAGAGACAGGAATTGAGACAAAGAAGTGATAAGAATATTAATAAAAATCAAAAATTCATTTGAAATTCTACTGCCATATCTTTTCAAATAACAATATATATAACAGGCGCTTGGGGCTCATATATCGGAATAATTTTTTTATGATCACCCTGTATATGTGTATAATATTTATAGTTCTTTTTTTTTTTTTTTTTTTTTTTTTCGGTGAATTACGAAAATTGGATATATTACGATCTATCGGTTCAAACTCATTTAAATAAATTAAATAAATGACAAAATAAACCATCTAATTAAAATAAAATCTCAAAGCAATTTTTTCTACGCTAATTAGAGTTAAAGTAATAGCCTGCATTCTTTTCTTTCTTTTTACTAATACATTTGCAGCCAATAATGAACATTACACTCTATTATGGTTTGAATATTTTATTTCAAGTAACACGTATCTATTCATGTTATTAAATCTTTTCCTCCAAACTTTTTTCTTTTTCATCCTGCCTATGACAAAAATGATAAAACCGATTATTGCTTTTGAAATCATTCATCTAGTAAATTGGAGATCTAGAATTCAGGAGAAAATGATATCTCTAACCGATGTTCGGACATGAATTCTTTCCGCCTTGCTTTGAACTCTCTTTCTCTTTCTAGAATATTTAATGAAGTATCGAAGGCCAGTTTTAATAGTGCAGGATTTTCAAGGATACAAACTAGCCATATGTTGTTTTACTAGATCTTTGTCAACAGATGGAACCATTAAAGTGAAAGTTCGACAAGAAAAGTTTTCGTAAGAAATTCGAATATAGATCAAGAAGAAATAAAGTATAAATGTTTATTTCAAAGAATATGAGCAGAAGTGACAAAGGTAAGCTTGTTCATCAATAATGTTATTTATAGATAGTTTGTTCATATTAATGATCGATAAATCCTTGATTATTAAATACATATTTAAATAATTTTGTTATTAAAACAATTTTTTTATTGTTTTTATATTTTTATGCTACATTCATTATAATAACAGCAAAATACACTGAAATACAGGCGTTGAATGATGATTAATAAAAACTTTTAAGGAATCATCATAAAATGCAAACACTCGCAGCAATTGTTCCGGTTCGAAATAATTATGTTTCTGGAGTAACTAAGTGTTTATGATATAAGTTACGATAAGTTTAAGGTATTTAAACGAGTGCAACATGTGCATTTTTGCTTTAATTCTGCATTTGTACTTACTTTTATTTTGACACGAAACCTTTTCCATTTTTTCTTGGAATTTATGGTGTTTACACACGAAAATTTTATTCATCGATTTTATTTTGAATAAATTAACAGCAATATTGTGTACTTTAATTCAAAATAAAAATATCGGTAAAACATCTTATAATTTGGTTTCTCTTTCAGATTTCTTTGAATTCAACTACTTCTAATGATGATGATCTTTCTAATTATTATTATTATTACTATTATTATTTTTTTTAAGAATAACTACATACATTTGGTTATTAATTTATTTAAAAGCAATTTGTTCATACTTATACATATTAAGTTAAAAATTACTTAATAAAAAGTCTCTTTTCCTTAAATACATAGCATTTTAAAAATCTAGTTGCAAGATTTGTGTTTACTGCAGTATATCAAGTTTTCTAAAAATGACTTTGCATTAGTTTAAAACTCTGCGCATTATAATTAATATATATATATATATATATTCGAAACATTTTCGTTATTGTGAAAGAAGAAAAACCTAATACTCGTATCCCACAGCGACAATGAATTTCAAGCGTTAATTTTAAAGGGTGATATTTTTCTTTAAATTGTTACTAGAACTTTTTTACCTTCGAGACAAAACGTTCATTGAAATTCATGAAATATAACATGTTCTTCACATCTGCGAACATAAAAGAGAACTTATTGAGTATTTCTCTTAGATATTTCACAAAACATCTAAAGTTTCACCTTTTTTTTTTTTTTTTTTTTTTTTTTAATTATTATTAATGTGTATACTCCATAAGCTTGAAAACTGAAATAGTGCAAAGTAAAAGCACAAAGTAAGTAAATGTTGAATTTCTCCGTTGAGTCTAATAATTTATTTGCACCCTACTTTAAAAGGCTAAAATTTTTTCTATGTGCCATTTTTTTTTTTTTTTTTTTTTTTTTTTTTTTTTTACATTAATATCACGTATTTGGGGTGGTACGGTTATACTTTAAAGCCGTGCAAACAATCTCGAATTCTGTATTCAATGAATACTAAACTAAGATATTAAAAATCTTCCAAAGTGAATAATGTACGTTTTCTGCGTATATTAAAAATACACATATGACGTAGTTAGGTTATCATTTAAAAAAGTGCAAATGATTTCGAATTTTCATTTCTGTGTTTCGTAAATGCTAAATCAAGAAAGCAATCTTAAATGCTAAATCAAGAGAAATTCTAAAGGTGTTAAAGTATGTTTCTTTCTTCTTTGTTTGTTTGTTTGTTTCTTTTTTTTTTTTTCTTTTTTTTATATATATATATATATATACAGTCGGTAACAAAAGTCTCCGAACACTAGCAAAAATTCCTATATAAAAAGAATACACTTAATTCAGTTTTGTTAAATAAATCCTTGTCGAAACCTGTTCTTAGTCAATCTAAAAACAGGATTCGACAAGGATTTATTTAACAAAACTGTATTAAGTGTACTTTTTTTATATAGGAATTTTTGCTAGTGTTCGGAGACTTTTGTTACCGACTGTATATATATAACTACACATTTGAAGTAATTGAGTTACACTATAAAATCTTGCAAATGGTCTGACATTGACTCTGTGTTGATTTCTGTATTTTATAAATGCTAAAATAAGATATTAAAAATTTTCAGATTGCCTACAGGATGTTTTGGGGGACTAAATTTATGCAAAAAGCATATGATGCGAATAAGTAAACTCATCTCAATTTCATATTCTAGTGACGCTGATATAAATACTTTTTATGATTTCATAATGCCTAAAATTTGTTCTCAAATTTGTTATGAGTTCATGTACTATTACAACTTCGATATGTGCGTAATTCTCAAATTACTTTATTTCGTGTTTCAGAAATAATAACTGAATAACAATAAAACAAGTATTTTAAAAGTTAAAGAATGTAAATATTTATAAAAATAAATCTTATATTTTTAAGTTGCTTTTACAACGATTAGAAATATAATATGTGATTTAAGAAAAAAGAATTCTAACATAATTTTCTATTGAAAAAATCTGTTTGAAATGTTTCAAATCTTACGAAACAAAGAAATAAAAAACACAACGCAGTATAATAATTAGTTCGTAATTGGCAATTAACAAAATTTTAAATATATTTTTTTTTTTTCAGTTAATTTTTAAAAGAAATAAATGAGGTTTAATGGCACTCTAATAAATGCAAATTACAAAATTCGTTTCGCTTCAATTTTGAGTTTAGAAGTAAATGAATAAACAAAACAGAATGTAGTTTCACGCAAGAAAGAAAAATGTTATTAAATTTTACTATACGCGGCATTTTATCAAATGGAGAAATATAAACTTCATGAATATTCTGCATAAAAAAAATTATTATCGATTATTGTGTTTTCGTTAATTTTAGTTTTCTTTCATGATAGTACTTTGTATTAATGTAGGAGAATATGAACTTTCTTAACAACATTAAAATTAATATTTACGATGCTTATTAAGAATAAACAATTTCGAATCATTGTTTCTTTTCTATAAGACTTCGACATCTAAATTTTTAAATCCCATTTTTACAAAGCTTTCAATAAATTGAAGCAGACAACAAGACTTTTTGAGCTCAGTTATGCTTTAGAATCACTTGTGTCACTTTTAACCCTTTAATTAGCCATTTTACACATGTGCAAAACGATATATTCACGTTAAATCTTCCACTTCTATTGAACTTTGAAGTTTAAATACACAGTTTTGCATAGCTGTAAAGCAGTACTTTTGAATATATTACATAATTTTGGTAATGCTAGCACCGGTGTCATAAATACAGGCGGTGCAATCGATGCGTCGCACCGGGACACATGAATTGAGGGAGCCCATAGCCAGCAAATGCTTTTTTTTTTTTTTTTTTTTTTTTTGTAATACTGAGATGTTTAGCAATCTGTTTTCATCCTCCATTCCCATAAAAATTTTGCCTCTTGAAGAGAAAGCATTTTTGGACCTATTTAAACTTGAATAACTTCTTCGCACACCATGAAATTACTGGAAGTGCTACTGGTTTCGGAGGGACGTGGTCTTTCTTCTTCAGGTGCAAAATACGTGCTACTCCCTTGGAGGAAAACGCAAGACAGTAGTAGCAGTAGTAGTAGTAGTAGTAAAAGCAAGTAGTCTTGTTTTTGCCTCCAAGGCAGTAGCACATATTTTGCACCTGAAGAACAAAGGCCACGTGCTTTCGAAACCGGTAGTGCTTCCAGTAATTTTATGGTATGTGAAGAAGTTATTCAAGCTTAAATATTGATTGTTCACCAGTTCTTTAATTTAATATTATTCTTGGACCTAGAAAATCCACTTTTTAAAAACTCCTATTGCCTACTTCGCTGTTTGTATTTTTAATCCTTTACACTTCCTGTGAACACAGGGAAAAACACTGTTGTAATATTCTTTGAAAAGAAATCGCCTCTTCTGTTCTATACAATCGGAAAGTTCTGAGTTTTGAAAAATTGCTTATTTCGGGTATTATCTAAAAGGAAAAACCAGAGTATTAAGACTTGACAAATGAAATGTTCTCAGAAATAATGTAATTGCATGGGAAAGAACAGTTTTTTCCATTTTCGAACAGATTGTTTCAAAGAAAATAACCTTTACTCCAGAATATTTTGGTCTTTGTCATATATTTTGCAGACGTAACCTGCCTACTTTTAAAAAAGTAATCATTTAAGTGGGCAGACCGTCGCATAACAGCTGTATTTGAAAAGATTAGGAGAAAGTGAAGGGTAAATAATAATTTTTATTATTCATTTATGTGCTTTATTCAGTAATAAAATTATGTGTTTTATTCAATAATAAAATTTTCAATCAAATGAAAAAATAATACGTTTAAAACTATTTTATGTTTAAAACTTAACTTTAATATTGTGGATTTAGGGGCCTTTGGGCTTTTGCACATGCACCTTAAAGCAAAATTATATTATTATAGTAGTTATTTTAAAGATGGAATTCATATTTTCGTTAGAAAATATTCAGTATTAAAACTGTCACTCTCATGAAAGAATCATGTTTAAAACTTAATATTGTGGATTTAGGGGGCCTTGAATGTTTTGAAAAATTACTTTAAATTAAAATTATTTTATTAACCCATATTTTACCATCGTCCTAAAAAGTAGGACACCATGCATATGTGGATTTATATAAATTCTTAAAAATATTAATTCAAATTAAAGGCGCTATATTATTTAAAAGTCCAATAAATACATATGTGTCTTAATCGTTTGTTTAAATTAACGTTTAATACATATTTTTTAATTTTTAAAATGACGATTCTTGAAGATTTATTCATTACATTTTTAACACATTGTTACTTAAAAAGGTCTTACGTTCAAGAATAACGGACATATAAATTTATTGAGGTAATATTCTACACTTTTGTGCTGGTAAAGCAATTATATAAAATAATATATATAGATGGCCTGTTTTCCTCATATTTCCGACTGTCCTAAACCATTGTCCTATTTTTTAGGACAGCCTGTACCGATTAAGCTAATGAAAGTTTGGTAAGTTTTTTTTTATTTTGTGTGTGTACATAGGCTTAAAGAAACATATATTTTCGATTTTATAAAGAAAAAAAAATATTTTTTCAATGCTTGGTACGATATGGGTTAAAGTTGTAATTTTAAAAGCTGAATTTCATATTTTTATTGAGAATTATTCAGTATTAAATTTTAATTAGTATGAAAAAAAATATTTCTTTCTTGATATTATGGATTTAGAGAACCCTTGTGGTCCGAGGCCCTCCTGTCTTTTGCAAATGCATTTTAGAACAAAATTATTTTATTATTTATAAAAGATGTAATTTATATTTTTATTGAGAAGTATTCAGTATCAGTATTTTAATTCGAATAAAAGAACTGTTTAAAATTTAATATTGTAGATTTAGCAGTCTAGGGTCTCTACGTATTTTGCAAATGAACTTCACAACAAAATTGCAATCATATTTATAATTTGAAAAGATGGAATTTAATATTTTTATTGGAAGACATTCAGTATTAAAATTTTCCTCCAAATGAAAGTTTTTTTTTTTTTTTTTTTTTTTTTTTTTATCGTGGACCCCTTGTATTTTTCAAATGAACTTCAAAAAGGAATTGTCATCGTATCAATAATTTTAAAAGATGGAATTTAATATTTTTACTAGGAAATATTCAGTATTAAAATATTCATTCAAATGGATTGCGTTTAAAACTTAATATTATGGATATATGGGTCTCTTGTTGTCCGTGTGTCCTGGGTCTTTTCCAAATGCACTTTAAAACAAAATTCTGTTATCATAATAGTAATTTTAAAAGGCTGAAATCATATATTATTGGAAAAAGTTTAATGTTAAAATTTGTATTCAATTGAAATAATCTTATTTAAAACTTAATATTATGGATTTAGTGTGGACCTCTTGTGGTTGGAGTCCCTCGGAAAAGTCCTGGTTTTCCCAAGCGATAATATGGTCCTTAATATGCAGTATATTTTTAGATATGTTTGATAAATTTTTAATATATGTGAAAAAATTCAATCATTATACAGAAATATTTGTAAAACGAACTTTAGGGGACTTCCGAATTACTTCATTAACGTGAAATTATTTAATACTCAAGAACTTAACTAATGTTTACATCAACTGCATTGCAACACAAATTTACTGCTTATATTTTATAAGAGATTAATTTTTATTATATTAGCAAGAAAATTAAGATGAATACATGATATGATGATCTACAGTAATTGGAAGAGGCATTTCTGTAGTTTATCAGCATACAACATTCTGAGATTATATGCAGGATCCTGATTTTTAAATTACTGAATTTAATCTCAACATTTCCACACAGTAAACAATTCAAAATAATCATTAAATTTTTAACACATGAATTTATCGCATTTTTTATAATATTATATAGTTTAGCAATGTAATATTATGAAAATGTAGTACGAAGCAGTACGAAACTTTCAGCCGATATTAATAATAATTTTTTTCAAACATTTTCCAACAAAGTTAAAGAGTGTTTATAACTTCTGTATGTGGTTTGTCCATCCATCTGTCTGCACTCTCATTTCATTTCTTTATATTTTCTACGAATTCCTCGATATTAAAATTCAAATACCCTACCCTATTCATGTTTATTATTGACTATTTCATTTGTAAAAGGTATACATAAATCACACGGTTCGTGTATAGATATATTATTCGAATACGTTACTTTCTATTTGTCATATTTCATTCAAGTGCATTTTAACATCTTTATAATGCACTAAATGTTAGATTAACCCATGTTTTTCAGATGCACAATAGCATATTTCCTGTAGAAAATGGTATTTAGGACAACGCAAAAGAATAAGGATACGTTATGGGCAATCGGTGAAAAGGCTGGAAATCCATTTTTTATACCGCCATATTTTTTTATTACACCATACGAATTTCAGTACACTATTTCGGGAATACGCAATTTATAGACAATATCTAGGGCTACCCAAAACCCGGTCAAACAAGTTGCTTATATTTAGATGTAATTACTTGAAATGGTTTTTGAAATATGCTATGCGTTTTTCAAGGAAAGTAAATTTTACAATAATATTATTTGTATGTAAAGTCGTACACAGCCTCAAAAAAAAAAAAAAAGAGTCTTGTTGTTATAATTAATAAGTAAAATTTAATCTGCAAGACACTTTTAATTCTGTCTGATATACCACACTGTTTTCGTAGATTTCATCAAAACGTTGCTTGGGCATGTACGGTTACTTCACTTATTAAAGTAATAGACTATTTTGTTCAGTTAATAAAACACTGTCTCTGGCTTGCATACAATATGATGTTTCACATTCTTACTGTTATTCAAACTTCATCCCGTAATGTTGTAAAGCGTTTAATTATCTACGCCCTATTCATATAGTTTTACATTCTTGTTTTCATTTTAAACGGGTCTTCAATAAACTTTTGGGAAAAATAAAGGAGACAAGGAAGCTTCTGGAAGTTAATTTTCCTAGATCAGGAAGGAAAGTTTCCCTTAATTTTCCTAGAAAAGTGAATTTGATCCTCTTTTAAATATATTATTGAATAGCACAGAACTAAAAATTAAGTGCACAAGTCTTTTTATTAAAAATGAGCTCATAGATATTCTAGCCAATAATATAAAGAAAATTCTGTTCGATGATGTTTGTAAATAAATATTCATTTTTCCCTACCATTGCAGATTCAACATTTGATATCTCTAAGGTGGACTAAGTATCTGTAATAGTCCAGGCAACGAAGGCCAAAATTTGACGAATAGAGGAAAAAAATCGTGTAGTTTTGAATTTTTACATAGTCATAGCCGAGAGGGTCCTGAACAACATACTAAAAGTCCCCGCCCGTGGGGGGTGAGCGGGGGGCAGGGGGGGCATTTAAGGGGGGCATTTTTCAGTTTTTATTAAATATTTTAAAAACTATCGCATTTAGAGAAAAAATGTCAATTACAAAATTAATCTACGTAACATTTCCTACAAAATGTATGTTACATTTTGTTTGTACGATCATTAGTTTAGAAGATATAGGGAGATGAAATAACACATTTTCTTGAAAAATTCTTTTTTACAATAGTAAAATCAACTAAAGTGTGCAATTAAAAGGGTTCTTGTCAAATATTTTCTAATATAAAAAACAAATATATACATAGGGAATATGCAAGGATAATACAGCATGTTTTGAAAGTTTTAAATAATTTTAAGGCTAGTAGGCGCAAGTGGCGGTTTGAGTAAAAATCTGGATAAGTCCAGTCAAAATAGGAAAAATAGAAAAAAAAAATCGTGTTGTTTTGAAGTTTTGCACACTCATAGCCGAGAGGGTCCTGAACAACATACTAAAAGTCCCTGCCCGTGGGGGTGAGCGGGGGGGCAGGGGGGCTTTTAAGGGGGCGATTTTCTGTTTTTATTACATATCTTAAAAACTATCGCATTTAGAGAAAACATGTCAATTACAAAATTAATCTACGCAAAATTTCCTACAAAAATGTATCTTACATTTTGTTTGTACGATCATTAGTTTAGAAGATATAGGGAGATGAAATAACACATTTTCTTGAAAAATTCTTTTTTTGCAATAGTAAAATCAACTAAAGTGTGCAATTAAAAGGGTTCTTGTCAAATATTTTCTAATGTAAAAAACAAATATACACATACGGAATAAGCAAGGATAATACAGCATGTTTTGTAAGTTTTAAATAATTTTAAGGCTAGTAGGCGCAAGTGGCGGTTTGAGTAAAAATCTAGATAACGAAGACCCAAAACCGATCAACATAAAAAAAAAAAATCGTGTAGCTTAGAAATTGAGCACAGTTATAAAGTTAAGTGCCCTGAATAACATACTAAAAGTCCCTAACCGTGGGGGGGGGGGGGCATTTAAAGGGGGGCACATTTCAGTTTTTATTAAGTATCTTGAAAACTATCGCATTTAGAGAAAAAAAAGTCTCAAAGATATAAGATTTTTTTTAATGTTGATCAGTTTTGGGTCTTCGTTATCTGGATTTTTACCAAAACACCACTTGCGACTACTAACCTTAAAATTATTTAAAACGTACAAAACATGCTGTATTATGCTTACATATTCCCTATGCATATATTTGTTTTGTACATTAGAAAATATTTTATCAGAACCCTTTTAATTCCACAATTTAGTTGATTTTACTATTGCAAAAAAAAAAAAAAAAAAAAAAAAAAAAATTCAAGAAAATGTTTTATTTTGTTCCCCTATATCTTCTAAACTATTGATCATACAAACAAAATAGAATATACAATTTTTTTTAGGAAATTTCACGTAGATTAATTTTGCAATTGAGATTTTTTTTCTCTAAATGTACTTAATAAAATCTGAAATGTGCCCCCTTTAAATGCCCCCCCCCATGGTTAGGGACTTTTAGTATGTTATTCAGAGCACTTAACTTTATAACTGTGCTCAATTTCTAAGCTAAACGATTTTTTTTTTTTTTTTTTTTTTTTTTTTGAATGTTGATCGGTTTTGGGTCTTCGTTATCTAGATTTTTACTCAAATCGCCACTTGCGCCTGCTAGCCTTAAAATTATTTAAAACTTACAAAACATGCTGTATTATCCTTGCATATTCCCTATGTATATATTTGTTTTTTACATTAGAAAATATTTGACAAGAACCCTTTTAATTGCACACTTTAGTTGATTTTACTATTGCAAAAAAGAATTTTTCAAGAAAATGTGTTATTTCATCTCCCTATATCTTCTAAACTAAGATCGTAAAAACAAAATGTAATATACATTTTTGTAGGAAATATTTTGCGTAGATTAATTTTGTAATTGACATTTTTTCTCTAAATGCAATAGTTTTTAAGATATGTAATAAAAACTGAAAATTGTCCCCCTTAAATGCCCCCCTGCCCCCCGCTCACCCCCCACGGGCGGGGACTTTCAGTATATTGTTCAGGACCCTCTCGGCTATGAGTGTGCAAAACTTCAAAACTACACGATTTTTTTTTTCTAATTTTCCTATTTTGTCTGGACTTATCCAGATTTTTACTCAAACCGCCACTTGCGCCTACTAGCCTTAAAATTATTTAAAACTTACAAAACATGCTGTATTACCGTTGCATATTCCCTATGTATATATTTGTTTTTTACATTAGAAAATATTTGACAAGAACCCTTTTAATTGCACACTTTAGTTGATTTTACTATTGCAAAAAAGAATTTTTCAAGAAAATGTGTTATTTCATCTCCCTATATCTTCTAAACTAATGATCGTACAAACAAAATGTAATATACATTTTTGTAGGAAATTTTACGTAAATTAATTTTGTAATTGACATTTTTTCTCTAAATGCGATAGTTTTTAAGATATTTAATAAAAACTGAAAATTGCCCCCCTTAATTGCCCCCCCTGCCCCCCGCTCACCTCCCACGGGCGGGGACTTTTAGTATGTTGTTCAGGACCCCCTCGGCTATGAGTATGCAAAATTTCAAAACTACACGATTTTTTTCTTCTATTTTTCCTATTTTGACTGGACTATAATACTTTACAACGTCGCAGTAAATTGTGAGAAGCGAACTGAGAGATAAAGGAGCGTTTTGCTGGTTCTTATTTTTCAGCGGAAAAGCACGACGCTGTCAATTAGAAATCTCCTATTCACAGTGTCCAGCATAGCAATAACATTGATATTTAGCGATGCAGAGGCCGAGAATATGATGGTGCTGTAGTACTGAGTGGTAAATGTACCAGTGTTCAAAAAAGAATAAGTGATACGATCTCAAATGCACCGTATGTTCCCTAATCTAATGTGTTTTTATGTGCACATAATCTAAACCTTGTATTTTGTAAAGCAGCTGAAAATTGTACAGCCTTTATATTATTCAGGTTTAACATTGCACCAGAGCTAACAAGGAAACATCCAAAGGGTGTCGTCTTCAAAAAATATTGCAAATATATATATATATATGTGTGTGTGTGTGTGTGTGTGATTCTACTCTTCATAAAACACCAGGAAGTGAAAAAATTATCGGCTGAAATGAATTACAGCGACCACAAAAAATTATCAAAATTAAGCATATTTAGCGATTTAGCGCTGTTAGGCGTTCAGTTTGCTAGCACCAAAATTGCCGTGTACGAACAGAACCGTGTTTTGTTTCTCCGCCAAGTACTCAAAATCAATCGCCTAACAATATGAAATCGCCAAATATGCTTAATTTTGATAATTTTTTGTGGTCGCTGCAATTCATTTTTTTACTTTCTGGTGTTTTAGAAAGAGTAGAATCACATATATATTTTATATATATATTTTTTTAAATATTTTTTGAAGACGACACCTTTTGGATGTTTCCTTGTAAGTAATGGACAATTGGTGACGGTCTGGAACTCATCCCTAGGAGTAATCCGGAGGCATGCCATCACAATTTTGATCTTCCGCGGACAGAATGACTGCCCCGCTTCGATAACCCCAAAACAACAAGGTGGGAAGTGGGAATCAAAGCAAAGCACGTAGCTGTTGAGAGTATAAGAGAACATAGATGTTTTGAAAATTCTTAACAACTATCATTTTAACAAACTTAAAATGAGAACAGCGTGGAGATGAAATATTAAAAAAGAAAACTCGAATTGTGTGAGTTTATTCTTATTTTGAACCTTCGGAGATCATTTTAAAATTTATATACCCCACGTTAAAGTCTCTACAGTTGCCAACATAGACCTTCAGCATGCTTTAAAAATAATGAAGAAATCTGTTGGAAGGAATAACAGATAAGTAAGGTGAAATGGTGAAAAATAGTAGAAGGTAAGTCATCACAGAAGACGTGGGGTACTCCGAAAACATTTCCAGAAATGCCAAACAGATATTAAAAAAAAAAAAAAAAAAAAAAATTGGATGAACTAAATCGAAATTTTTCAATCTGATAACAGACTGGGTGTCACCGAAGATAGATTCCAGATGTCTGTGTTCATCTCCCTTGTTGACAGCGTGATTTAGCTACTAAATTCACATTTTCTAGGTATATTGCTGAAATAGATGACATTTTTTCCGTCCTTCAACACTTTTAAAAATTTCAACAAAAAACTACTGATAATCATTTATCTTAAGTATTATGAAAAATTACAGAGAAATATAAACGGAGATGTTAAAAAATTTATTTTATATATGCATTTTCATGATTCATATTATTTTAAATAATTATTGGTGAGAATATATTTATGACTCAGAATGCTTTTTCAAAAATAGAATCATTTTCGTTTTAAATTTTTATCGAGAAATTAAGTAATAAAAATATAATGAAAATAGGTGAAAATACAGAATAAATATTGAGAATCTCTATTACTTACTTTGAACTAAGAATTATTGTAATTTACTGAGATTCTGGATAAACATTTCTGTAAATTTACAGAATATTTTTACAGTAAACCTGGGACAATGCTCAATGTTTCTGAAAAAATTAAAACACGCGCCGGTATGTTTGCTGAGAAAGATGCAGATGACATTATTTCTGATATCGTACCTTAAATAGAAACATTCAGAAAACGTGCAAAAAATAATGTAAATAAACTAAAAAATATTTGTCAAATACCATGTTTTATTCTGGAAAATTATTATTGCTCCTCTTTTCCAGGTTTATTTATAGTATGTTAAATTTTCCTAATATTGCCTGTCAGAGTAGCTTCAACTGAACGGTCATATTCTAAATTGAAACTGATAAAAAAATATTTGAGGAATAATATTTCTCAGCAAATATTAATAAGCTTTTTCGTTCTAAACATTGAGAACAAGCAGTAGGACCGTTTAGATAGTGAGCATCAGCATATAATAAATAACTGATGCCAAAGCTCGCAAAAGGAAATTTTAGACATGTTAAAAATTGTCTGTCATTAAATGTTGTCAACCTTCACTGTGTTTTTTTCATCTTTTTATTAATATAATTAACTTTTTATTTTAATAATACAAAGGTTATATTTTGAAGTAATCATTCATGCTTTTTTTGTAATAAATGCGTTTGATAAATATAGTATCAGTTACAAAATATAGAATATTAAGTTTTAATCTACTTTCATAATTTGAAATGATATTTAAATACTTTGTTACTACAATATTATAATCAATGTACTATACTATATATTGTTTTGCAACGAAAATACTAATATTATTTGTAAAGTAATAAACTAAGGGAATGCTTTAGCAGAGGGTACTTTTAAAATTATCATTTTCACCGGGACTCCCATCTTCCTAATTACAGCACTGGCTAGCGCCATCGTAAAACTATGGAACTTTTGTTAGAATAGATTGTTAAATATAACCGTAAGCATGTTTATACTAATCAGTTTTGGTTTAAAAGTGAGAAAAACAGAACATAATCATATATATATTTAAATATAGTAATTTGGATTGATTATGCTTAACGTTTTTATCTAAGCTCAATTATTTGTATTCAAATATGAAGTAAATGCGCATCTTTGCAGATGGACAGTCACTAAATATTCGTCAATAAAACGATACATATATGAACAAGAAATTTTTTAGTATTTTTTGTGAGTCTGAAGTTCGTAAATAACACAGGTCTGTGGTGAAATTTTTTCTTCAAGGTGATGTTTTTTTCTGGCGTATTTTTGGATGCTGATTAAAGAAAATCTATTCAAAAATATCCATCACGTACAATTTTGACAAAAAATGGGACTTTTTGAGTTTAAAGCTCACCTTTTTCAACTCCCATCTAAGTTATTTCTTGAAAAATCTGGGTGATGTAAATAAAGAACAAGGAGAGCTATTTCACCAAGACCAAGGCTCAAAAAAATGTAGAGGAGGTATCTGGGACGATGGAGAGTTAACATGTTACAAAGCGAATCCCCCTCCCCCCCCTTAAGAACCTCAAGCTGTGCACAAGAGAAAAAGCCCTAAAGAAAGCTTCGATGTACACAAATATATTTAAAATATAATGTGTAAATAATATCCTTATTTTAATGTATTTTATGCATAAATAGTTTCGAATTTCTTAATGCCTCTGTCTGCATTCTTCCGATCTTCATCCTTACTTCGTGAAAAACTTTTACGTGATATGAAGAAAAGACAAGCATTTCTGAATTCAGCACATCAAAACACATTAGAGACAGACAACACAGTGAAAAAAAAAAATAATAATCTGGTGTGTCACTCACACGACTTTCTCTTACCCTGAAATTTAATACTATAAATATAGGTTGCAGATTAAGAGGTAAGATAACGAGAACTGTCATGTAAACCTATGCTAAACAATTCAAATTAGGCTTCAGAAGAGTTTTATACGATAATTAGTTCTGTGTGAGGGGGGCTACCGCCCCCCTCAACCCCCCGTTTCATTAATGCACCTACATTTATATAGAATTTAATTCGGTTATTAAAAAATAATTCATTTATTTTTAAATAATTTATTAAAATTATTATTTAAAAAAATTATATTTTATGATAATGCAGACGATTTCCATATTAGAGAAGTAGTGTAACACTAAATATCCAAAAAAAAGTCCATTTTACTCTCAATATAAAAAAAAAAAAAAAAAAAAAAAAAAATTACGATTTTTTTTCTAAGTTTTTTTTTTTTTTTTTTTTTTTAAGTAAAAAAAATCTATAACTTTGTCTTAAATTATCACAGACTTATAGTTCAACCATTCGTTTTAAAGGTATTGATGAGCTCTTTTGAATGATACCCATCATGAAAATTTACTCCCCTCGAGGGGGGACTTCCCCCCCAGGGCGGGAGGCAAGGCTCCAACATACACAAAAAATTTTTCTCAGTTAACTATCTCTTTTACAAAAAATATATATTCGTTTCATTTGGTTTAGTGCAGTCTATAGACGTTAAACTCTACTTACCTGCAATTTCCCCCATAGACGTAATATATTAGAATTCTCTTGATTGTCCCTGTACACGAACCATTTGCTTGATCTTAACGAAAAGCTTACTGTAGCATCCCTATATGATACACATTTAGAATACCAAGTTTGAACTTTCTGCCATAATTTGTTTTTGAGATATGCTGATAACAGACAGACACACAGACACACACACACACAGACACACAGACCATTTGCTAAAAACATGATTTTCGTATTCAGGGGACCTCAAAACGTGTAAATATAACAAAATCTCGCGTTCGAAAATTTGAGCCAAAAACAATACTTTCTCTACCTTATGGGTAAGAGAAAGTAAAAAGTACGATTTCACATATCTGTGTAAATACTTAAAAAGTATTAACATGTCTAGAAAAATTTGAGAACTTATGGGTTAAAATACAAGAGAAAGTTTACTCACATAATTTATTTTACATAATTCTATGAATTCTAAAGGATAAAAATCTTACTGAAATAACCAGCGATGATTAGAACTTCAAAATCCAGTAATCACTGATGATTTCGAGTTCTCAAAATACTAGTATTTGAAATTTTATTTCTGTTTTTTTTTTTTTTTTTTTTTTTTTTTTTTTCCCCTGTTTGGATCATATATTCAGTTATACTTTTTAAAAGTTTAATTCTGATGATAATTTCGAAGAACTAATAATAGAAGGTGATGAATATAGTTATCTTAAGTTAAATTTAAGTTCCGATTAATACATCTAAATTTTAGGACTTATATCAACTAACATTTATTTTATTTATTATCATTAACTGTTAAAATAAAGATGAAAAATAAAGATGAAAATTTCATACTTTAGTTAATTAAAAATAAGCTAATTGTCACTTCGATAAGGAGGTTGCGCCCCCGGATTCATAAAAATCGCCCCTTTCATTTGGAACCAAATTAAAAAAAACAATAATAATAATTTTAAGAAATCAGACTTATATTTCTAATTTTTTTTTTTTTTTTTTTTTAACTCCGTTAAAATGTTCATTTTTATGGAATCGCGGTCATTTATCAGTCAAATTTGGATCGACGTAGGTCGGTGCTTTAATTAATATCTCTGCAACTAATTAAAAGTTTTATTTATTTATTTATTTATTTATTTATTTTTTACACTGTCTCCTCCGGAAGTCTTCTGAGCAGCCGTAAGTCAATTTTTGTATTTCTACGTTCAGTGGAGCCTGGACGTGTAGATGAAAAGACAGACAGACAAAGAGATAGACAGACAAGCCTTTCCTTTTATTATTATAGATTAAAAAATAAATAAAAAATGCCTTTTTTTTTTTAAGCCTTCGAAACCTATGTAACCCTTAACAGTTGTGCGCAATAATTATAAGCTTTTTATTAATATTTGAGCAT
Organism: Salticus scenicus; assembly: GCA_963930645.1. Taxonomy (NCBI): domain Eukaryota; kingdom Metazoa; phylum Arthropoda; class Arachnida; order Araneae; family Salticidae; genus Salticus; species Salticus scenicus. The sequence goes on along the minus strand of OZ005651.1, from coordinate 212,766,518 downwards.
ACAATAATACATATATAAATATGCTAATACACATCTCGTACACATTATTTGGTAAGATGTAATATACAATATTTTTTAGCATAATTTTATTGTATTAATAAATGTTACTAATAAAAGTGAAGGGTTACCTAAAAAAATTTAAGTGAATGTTTTATACTCATCTACCAATAAGTATCTGGACACTTTCGAATTTAGACGTTTTATCAAATATCTAAAAAAATTCTTTAGGAATCATCTTGAAACTTTGGTAGTATAAAGTACATGATATACCTCACATATATATATACTTCAACAAAAGTTTTGTCCTGAAGAGGAATAGGGGAGCAGTAAAAAATTAAATAAAAAACAAAATGTTTTGGTTGGTTGATTGGTTGGTTGATTGGATTTAACGTCGCCCTAGTATTGCACAATGGGTAATTGTTGACGGTCTGAGACGCACCCCTAAGGATAGTCCAGAGACATGCCATCACAATTCTGATACTCCACCAAAATTTTTGGATCACCCTGTAAAAAGTAATGATGAGGATTCTTCTAATTATCTGTAAAAAATTTTAAGAGGCTACCACATATATTCATGGAGATATAATGTTTTGGACAGTTTTTTCTTTTTTTAGAAAATTTCACATACTGTATTAGACACAGCATTCTACAATCAGAATGCAAAAATGTTAATATCTTACGAAATATGAGCATTTTTACTAAATAATTTTTAACTATGAATGCGCAAGCTTTATAAAAATTTCATTTGCATAATTTAATAGCCAAAAGTATTGAGAAACATACATGAAAACCCCAAACAAATATCGTGTAAACGAAAAGTTATGAGAGTTAGAATGAGCAGAATTTCAGTTTTCTCAAAATAAAAGCTAAGCTATTAGGGGTTTTACTCACATTTTTATTTTGATTCAACCACTGCTCAATGGTAATACAGTGTTCGCTGATTGTAAATAAATATTGATGAAATCCCCTATCATCTTCCTTTGTTTTTGAGAAGATCTGGAATTTTGCTCACTCTATCTCCCATAACTTTTTGAATTTACACGATATTTGTTTGTTGTTTTCATACAAGTTGCTCAATATTTTTAGCTATTAAATTATGCAAATGAAAATTTTAAAAAGCTAGCGCATGTATAGTAAAAAATTATTTAGTAAAAATGACCATATTTCATAAGATGGTTAACATTTTTGCATTCTGGTTGCAGTATGCTGTGTGTATTGTAGTAAGCCAAATTTCCTAAAAATGACTTTGTACTGGGTCTAATACCCTACGAGTTATAATTTAAAAAGTGGAAATATTTTTATTTATTTTTTTATTATTATTATTATTTTTTTTTTTTTTTTTTTTGCAATTTTTTATATAAAATCATTATATCTCCATGAATATATATGGTAGTCTCGTAAACATTTATGCAATTAATGAGAAAAATCGTCATAATCACATGCTACAACCAAAAAGCATTTAAAGCATTACTTTTTCCAAGGTGATCTAAAACATTTTGATTTTTATTTAATTTTTTACTGGACCCTTTTTCCTCTTCAGGACACTATTTTAGCGGAAATATATGAGGTATAGCATATTCTTTACACTACCAAAGTTTTAAGATGATTCCCAGAGAACTTTTCTAGATATTTGACAAAACGTCTACATTCGAAAGTGTCCAAATACTTATTTGTAGATAGTGTGCATTTAAATCACGTACACAGTTACATAAAATGTATGCATATTTTTTTCATAATTAGAATATCTATGATGAGATTTAAATAAAATAAAAAAAATCTGTCTATGCATAGGTAATTTATATTAACATTAAGTACCTCTTCTGTTTCTATTAACTTTGGAGTTCAGTTTGCTCTTGTCTGTATGAAAAGAACTAGTCTAAACTATATACAAATAAGACATAATTTTTATAGAAGATCAATTATTCTTAAATTAGCAATTAGAGAAATTAATAAAAAAAATATATATATACGAATTTCTATTAGCGTTAGGTACAACTTTTGTTTCTATTAAAATTCATATTCAATTTGCGACTTTCATATTAATTTCATTCACATGGGATAAACTAGTGTAAACTATATGCAAATAAAACATATAGTTTTAATTAAAAAAAAAAAAAAAAAAAAAAAAAAAAAAAAAAATCAACTATTCTTACATTAACAGCGACAGAAAATAGTAAAGAAATGGGATATGCAAATTTGAATAAACATTTCGTAATCAGTGAAGAAATTTTACAAAAGGGGAAAATCAATTACATACGAAGTAAAAACAGCAACAATAGTTGTTCCTAATTTTAAGTACAATTAATTCATACAATGTAAACTAAATAAAAGGAAATATATTATGTAATGAAATGAAAAGAAATATTAATGAAAAGAAATGTATTATGTAAATTCATACGCATGAATGTGACGAATAGTAAAGTGCATAGCAGAAAAGACTATAAATAAAACGAGTACATTACCAGATAATAAAACAATTTTTTTTTTATTTATAACATTAAGAAAGGTTGATAGCATTTATGTATATTTCAGTTTATAAATATGACTAAGTGTGATTATACATATCGAAATCTGACAAAAGTAAAAAACAACTTTAATAACCAAATTTTAAGCATTTCCCAACAAGATCCCCACTTACAGTGTGTAACTAATTACGAGATGTTACAACGAAATAGATTAAATATTTGATAGGCTATCTTGAATCAATTATTAAATTATATTATCCAAATTCCTTGGTACATTTGCTAGGAATTTGCCGGGCCAATGTCAAAATGTGGCTTTTTTATGAGATTAGGGCCTCATACTAACCCATTGTCAGTGTTCATAGTAAGCTTCTCATATTTACTGTCAGGTTCGAAAACACTTTGTCCTGTCGACATGAATCCGGTCAGTTCAGGATAAGACCATTTTAGCCATTTTTCCTTTGATTAAAATTGAACTATTAATTAGTAATGCACCTGAAATCTTTTAACCCACATATTTACCCCTCGAATGACGTCACGAATAAGCTTTCGCGTATCTATTAATGTTTTGGGTTCAATCCAGGCAAGCGGGAAACATATCTTGAATATACTTGAACTTTATATGCAGCTTTTTATAAATATCGTCTATTTTTCTCTCGGTTCGTAACATTTAGTTCAGAGAAATGATAAAAGAAATATATATATATATATACGTATAAATTATTAAATTTTCCATATCAATTTTCTTAAATATTAGCATATTATTACTACCATTAATGTTATTAATTTAAGAAAATATAAAAAAAAACTTAAGAACTATTTCTCATTAATGATCGATAATTGAAACTAATTACATGTATCTTATAAAATAAAAAATCTTTTCACACATATCGAACTTTCTAGAAAAGCACCTTGATTTATATGGAGTGCTTTATTATGATTATCGCTTTGAAATATGGCAAGATTTGCAGGTCTGTACTTCATACTGAAAAAATGATCGTAGAAATTTATGATGTTGTATATTTCTTTCGCGAATTTTTTTCGAAAATTATATATTGTTGTATATAAATTTATTTTGGTAGAAATAAAAGTAAATTGCAAGCATATATGAAGACGTAAATACACAAAAGCTACCAGGAATATTTCAGTGAGAATTTAAGTAAATAAAATTAATCGCACAGCAATGAGGTAATGTAATTAGTGAGGGAGGAAACATTTCAATGATTGCATAGATCTAGGATTCCGGAATTAATCTTCCAACATTTACTTTGGTTTAAAGGGTTTACGACTATGAAATATTAAAGAAAAGAAAAGCTTCTTTTTTATTATTATTATTATTTCTACTCTTTATGCATCTTTTGCAATAAATCCCGTAAAATTCTAATAAACAGAAGTATCAAAATCTAATTTTTGAAAAATTCAAAATAATGCTTTTCAACAATAGATAATGAGATAGCTGGGACTTGAAATAATCATGAAAGAATTGCTTTTATAAAGATCACATTTTTCGAGATTATGGATGGAAAGATGATAATAGAAAGAGCCGAGGTTGCATCATAAGTCAAAGATCAAAACCTTGAATTTCTCCAACAACAATCTCGTGAGATCATTTACCATGAAAATCTTTTCTTAAAAAAAAAAAAAAAAATCTTAGTTCCTAGCATTTTAATTAAGTAAAAAATTAATAAAAAAAAACACAATGGAAGACACAACACAAACTTCCAATGAACACTAATAATACTGTTACGAAAATCTTATCGACTTTCTTACGTGAGAAAGTAGTACGTAGAAAAAAAAGAAAAAAAAAAAAAAAAAAAAAACAGACAGATTCTAGTCTATGGATTTGGATGCACTAGTTATTCAGCGTAACTTATAGAATCAGTACAACAAAACTGTGATTACAACGAATATTCTCGAAACAGTTCAATAGTACTGTCAATTCATCGAATATTCTGGAAACAATACAATGAAGCTGTCACTCATACCACAAAAGTCCCTTTTCGACGAATGTTCGGGAACAGTCGAAGAAAGCAATCACTTGTTCCCCAGGAGTAAAGCAAACACCATCAAATAATCCACGGAGCAGGAGTTTCATTAGCTTAATCACTTGGAGCCCAGTGTCCAAAGTGCAATCGCTCAGAACAGCTCTCTGAACAATACCGACTCGCAGCAGCATCACACTCTCCCAGAAGTCAGCTCACATCTATTTATACCTTTTGGCGAGGGAGTTTGGCAGTAGTTATATCCAGAAACCCATGGAAAGTTCTAGATCTCGGCTGCTATCCATTGTACAGCTTCGAAATTTCGGGAACCCTAAACTACCATTTTTTGCCAAATTCGATCACCAAGTTGTCAAGCTTGATGCCAAGACTGACCTCACTGAAAGTGAATGAAATGTCTCTTTTTTTTCATTTGACTGTAAAACTACTTTCAGTCCAACAGGACAAACAATGCAGAGGAAAAGACTTAATAAATTGCAACTTTGCTTCCCTTTTCGAAAACTACACGTCTCGTACAGTTTTTCTTCATCGCTTCATGATTTGATTCATGGTATGGGGCTTAATGTGAATCACTTTCGGCTTATTACTTGGCGACTTCTGTATTCTCAAAATAACATCGTTCACTTTCTTAATTATGATGTATGGGCTTTCCCAGTTTTATTGTAGCTTTGGGCATTGGCCTTTTCGTCACTTTGTGTTGAAAAACCCCACACGGTCACCTTCCTTTAGATGATTTTCAATTGCCTTTGAGTCGTAGCGTGTTTTCATTTGGTCGCTGATCAGGTTAATATTTTCTCGAGCGAACTCATGTGTGCTTTCTAAACGTATCTCTAAATTTCGTAGGTAGTCGTTAGGCGCGGAGGGCATATCATAAGTCACAAGGTATACGAAGCGTTCTTCCAAACAACATTTCGGATAGTGTGCATCTCGTGTTCCATGCAGAGCACTTCTATAGGCAAGAAGAAACATTGGAAGGTGTAAGTCCCAGTGAGTTTGATTCTTCGAAATAAACAGAAAAAGATAATTTTAAAAAGTCGATTAAATTTCTCAATCATGCCATATCGGACTCAGGATGAAGAGATGGTATCGGATTTTTCTGAGATATCTGAAAAGTTCAATAAAAAGCGCCGAGCTGAAATTAGTACCTTGATCTGAATGAAGAATCATAAGGACTCTGTAGCGTGATATCCAATCTTGCACAAGGATATCTGCAACAGTGGCCGCTTCTTGATTTGGTATGGGTATAACCTCAGATCATTTTGTGAAACAGCCCATTATCACAAGGATATATTGGTTACCTTTAGAGGTCTGAGGCAATGGTCCTAATATGTCTAAAGCAATTCGCTCAAAAGGCACACCAACATTATAGCACTGCAAACGTTTCTTGGTTCGAGATTTTGGAACCAAACGAAAAGATTTTTTGGAAGTTTGGATTATCTCACTTTTCTTGCTCATGCATGACATTCCCTACACCATTTTTCTATATGATTTTGAAGTTGATACCAGAAGAAACGCTCTGTAGTCTTAATCAGGGTTTTCAAGACTCCGAAATGTCCTCCATTTGGATTATCATATACTTCCCTCAGTACGTCTCCAATTTGGCATTTCGGGAGGATTAATTGTCAACGGAAGGTTTTACCGTCATTATTCCCCCACTTGCGGTACATCATTCCATCTCTAAGGTGTAAGGAGTCGCAAAAGGCCCAATATCGCTTTGTTGTGGAGTTGAGGGACTATATGGATCTATTTCTTGCCAAGTTGGTCGGCGGGCAGAGCTTAATTTCTTCTCTGAAATAGGTTTAATGTTTGGATCCTCTAATTGCGCTTTTTGAATGTCATCAGGAGACCAACGATCTGTAATTGCTGATGCAACTGCTTTAACAGGGATATCCATCCCCATACCATAATTCAATTCAGAATGTACATAAAGAGTACATTTCTCAGAACATGATTTTCAAGAAAGAGCATCTGCATTCTTGTGAGACAGGCCTTTTCGATGGAATATCTCAAAGTCATATTCCTGAAGTCTCTGTATACAACGTGCCACTTGGCCTTCAAGCTCCTTGAAGCTTAACAACCATTTCAGAGAAGCGTGGTTTGTTTGAAGAGTAAATTATCGACTATTGAGGTAATGATAAAAATGTTGAATAGACTTTACTATGGCCAATAGCTCTTTCTTTGTGACAAGATAGTTTCTTTCTGGTTTTGATAAGCTATTATGCGTTCCTTATTCCCAAACCTCTGGGAAAATTGCTTTAAACCCTTCTTTACTGAAATCCGTATCGAGAATAAACTCCTTGTCAGTTTGAGGGTAGGCCGAAATCAGTGCTGATGTCAAAGACTTTTTAAATAATTAAATGATTTCTTCCAGTTGAAAACACGTTTAACTTCTGTTAGTTGATTAAGGGATCTTTCTATTGTTGAGAAACCTTTTATGAAGCGTCGCATCGGTAGTACGTGCAAAGTCCAAGAAATATTTGAAGTTCTTGGATTTTTTTTTTTTTTTTTTGGCCGGGCCAGTCATCTACTGATTTAATTTATTCTGTATCCGTTTTGATTCTTTCTGCCAAAAAATAAGCCTAAGATAAGAGATTTCCTTTCTGAAAAGTTTACACATTTTAGAACTTAATTTTAAGTTTCCGTTTTGTAATCTCTACAATACTTGTCGGATATTAGTTAGGTGTTGTTGAAACATCCGTCTAACTATGATAATATCATTCAAATAAACTAAACAGGCTTCTGAAGAGAGTCCATGTAATGCAATTTCTATTAGTCTCTCGAACGTCGCAGGGGCGTTGCATAGTCCAAAAGGCATCACTTTAAATTGCCAGATTCCTTGTCCGGTGGTGAAGGCTGTCTTATCTATATCTTCGAGATGGATTTCAACCTGCCAGTATTCACTCCCCACTAGCAACCACTCAGCGCATCTAACATGTTATCGATACCATGAAAAAGATAACTATCTTCCTTCCTTATGGTATTAAGCTACCGGTAATCGATTCAGAAATGTGTTGTTCCGTTCTTCTTTTTAACTAAAACGATAGGTGAACCCCAGATATCTGAAGAATATTCGATGACGCCGCTTCCCTTATCAGTTCTTGGACTTCATCCTTCGTAACAGTAGGTGGGTGTCTTTGGTACTACCTTATAGGCGGATGATCTGCCATACCAATTCTGTACTGTATAGCCTTGCAGTGTCCGACATCCGTATCACATCTCGAGAAAATGTACTTGAACTCATTCAACAGATCTCATCTCGTACTGCCGACAGCTGATCTTCATTTAATCCATCCAAATTTTCCATAACTGGTTTCAAATGTTGTAATTGTGCCTTGAATACAATGGCAGGACGGGTAATGATGTCGACTACCGGTACACATGTGACAATCACAGTTCTTTTACCAATAACCTTCAGTATATAATCAGGATTAAGCAATCGAACACGAATTTTTTTTTTTTTTTTTTTTTTGTAAATCGACTAAAGAGGTGGCTACCAGTAATCCTTCCTTTGAAGCTGGCTTTGAAAAATCAGTAACTGCATACCGGCACTTAGTTAAAATTCAAGTTTCACTGACCAGACATTCAGAGCTCCCAGGAATTATAATCTTCTCTACTGCAACTACATTGCATGAATTACTGTACCTTGCATTAGACGAAAGCATAGGAATTTTTTCACCATCTGTTCATAATTCTGTCTTCTTTAGGTCGACAGTAAAGTTGAATTTCTGGAGGAAATCTAATCCGATAATGCACTGGTCAGATATGTCTGCAGTGTAGACCAGGTGTTCAAAGGTTCTGGAACCACATTTCAACGTTGCAACCATCTTGCCATATATCTTTGCACGCTCACCAGTAACAATTTTTAAAGAAATAGTAGGAGCTGTATAGATAAGGTTTTCTCTCTGACCTCTGGCGAAATCCATTCTTAACAATATTACATTCGCTCCCGTATCAATCAACATCGAGCACGGATTGTCATCCACATATCCTTTGGTATAAAAACTATTCTGCTCTCCACTGAACGCCCTGTTATGCTAATATCACTAAGAAAGGGTTTCTTTAGAAAATGCAGCCTTCGCCCCGCAAGACAGCCATTTTTTAGTTTCCCTGAATGTTACTGTCGCTGACGTGACGGGGCAGTCCCGTTGGATATGCCCAATCATATTACATTTCCATAGCATATAATTCTTTAATGGCGATGCAGCGGTTTCTTTCGGCTGTCCTTATTCTTCAGAATGTCCAATATAGCTTTTAAAGTTTTCTCGACATCACTTTATTCATTTTTTATTTTGGCTGTTCTTACAAGCTGGCAGGTTTTGACATATATTTGGTATCCTGGTATTTCATGCTATAGGCTACTACGCCTTTCAGGTCTTTGGAAACTGTCAGACGAGTTGAATGTTGAATATCTTCATCTCAGATAACATTGAAGATGAGCTGTGCTGCCAAACTTTCCTTCATGTCAATTGGAAAATCCGAATTGACAAGGTTGGCGAACCTTCCGATATCTGCGGCTAAGATCTAGAGACTTTCGCTTCGTTCTTAACGGCGAGTTTTCAGTTCAGTCCGGTAAAAGTGTATCAAATAACTATCATCGAATCGGCTTTCCAGGGCTTTTTCAACAGTGGTCAAATCGGTTAGTGTATCAAATGGGACGGCTTGAAGTGCTTCTGCTGCAGGTTCTCGAAGAGCGGCAAATAATTGGCTTGCTTTCACTGTGTCATTCCATCCATTCATGTAACTTACGACGTCGAACTGTGTTTTGTAGACAATCCACAAAATCTGTCCATCGAAAGATCTTCATGGTGGGTATAAAAATTAATGAGTCATTATTTGATAAGACTGCACCTTGTCGTAATTCTAAAGTTTTAACTTATTTTTAAGAGTCTGGTTCTTCCCCTCAAAATCTTCTCCCAGTCCTTGCACCAGCCCTTGAATTTCAGACTGCACCTGCGCAGCGTCTATCTTATCTTTAAGCTCTTCTTGCGCAGTTCTCATTGCATCTCTAAGCTGATCTTGCACAGCTTTCACCTGTACTCTCAATAGGTCTTGCCCAGCTATCATCTTCTCTCACAGCTGGTCTAGTCTGACTTTCATCTCCTCTTGACAAACTTCTGTCTTGTGTAGTTCAGCATTTGTCTGGTCTTGTCCGGCTTTTATCTTCTCTTGCATCTCATCTAATCGTGCAGTTAAAGCTTCGATAAATTTCTCCATTGACATACTTCTAGTTACTGGCATACACACGAATTGCCCTACGTTGGGTGACAAATATTACGAAAAACTTATCCACTTTCTGGTGTAAGAAAGTAGTTCGTACAGAAACAGGCAGGTTCTAGTCGATAAATGCGCTATATTCAGCTTAACTTCTCGAATCAGTGCAACAAAACTGTGATTACAGCAAATGTTCTCGAAATAATCCAATAGTAGGGGAGACCCGTGTACCTAGGGCCATCATGTACCTAAGGCCACCCCACTTTATTTGAATAATATTTAATTTTAAGTTTTAATATTCAAATGGGCGAGTAACAACACCAATTGCTACTTTTAAAACTACTCTGGAACTCTTGAGGAGGAAGTTTTGACAAGTTACATGTAGAAAACGAATTTACATGGTTTGAAGTAAAATTCTGTAGCTCATCTCTTTTGCTATTTTATAAACGGAAGTTTAATATTTTTCTTTAATTTTTAGTGTATAATTTTGCTTGTTATATTGAGTAATAAATGATCTATTTAATTAGTCCTCTCTGCATGCGGATTTTTTAGTGGAAGGCATTTTGAATTAAGTTACCAAAACTTGTACCTAGGGCCACATCGCTGCCTTGTACCTAGGGCCAGTGTGTTTGGACCTTTTAACACTTTCGCGACCACATGTTTTTGTCTTTTTGACAGTAAAGTCCTCCTGTGGGCGTTTTTCTCATAAGTTACAGTTTTTTAAAACAAAATTTTCCGTATTCACATTTATATTACAAATGGATCTGCAATATAATCATACTATCTGTCTAATCAAAGTATTTGCATCCATAGTATACTGATTGTACAAATATGAAAATTGTGTATACTTTTTAGAAACAAATAACATGCAAATTGCAAAAGAAACGCCCACTGGTGAAGTTTCATAATTTCAGATGACGTGAATCTACGGCAGCGGTCGAGAAAATGTTAAGAAACACAGTACAGCCTATAGTAATTGGATGCTGGCAAAGCCTGTTAAACCAATCACTATATATGACGTTGCTGAAAATGTTGGCAAGTCCTATCGGTCAGCCTTTACTCCTGTAAACATTCTATCAGGCTTTCGTGTATCCGGCATATGGCCAAAACACATTCACTGAGGATGAATATTTAAGTTCAAATGTTACTGAAAAACAAGATCCCTCCATAAAAAAAAAAAAAAAAAAAAAAAAAAAAAAGATTTTCCAGGAAGAAAGTGAACCAATAATGATAGAACTGGCTGTCTCTGTTTCATGTCCTGTTGAAATTTCGAAACCTTCAACATCTAACATCTTTTCGCATGTCATGCTTTAACAGGTACGAACCCAAGCAAAACCTTTACCTAATGCAAAACCTCCCACATCAAAGAAAAGATGTGACTGAAAATCAGAGAGATCTAGAAATCCAAGAGACACTCCAGAAAAAAAAAAAAGAAATTGAATAAAAAAAACATTCTGTTAAAATATCCCAAAGAAAAAAAAAGTGAAAAATTTCGTGTCTTAAATTAAGGCAACAACATAATTATTATATAATAAATAAGTATATTACTTGATATTGGTTCTTTTATAAAATACATGTTTATATGCTTATTTTCTATTCATTACAAAGTGAAATCTAAATTTGAGAGAATGTCCCTAGGTACAATGAGGTCTGGCCCCAGGTACAATGAAGGTGTTGTACCTAGGGCCACGTGTGAGGTTTTTTAAAAAACCTTCTATTTGTCGGAATTTATTATTTCAGGTATTTATATTAATCCCAATTGGAAGTAATTAGCCCTAAAGATATGTGCATATCAGTTCGATAATTTTAAACAGGTCAAGGGCTCTGTTTTTGGGCATTGAAAAAAAGCGGCCCTAGGTACACGGGTCTCCCCTACTATTAATTTATCGAATATTCTGGAAGCAGTCCAATGAAGCTGCCACTCGCACCACAAATGTCCCTATTCAACGAGTGTTCGGGAACAATCCAAGAAAGCAAACACTTGTTCCACAGCAGTAAAGCAAACATCATCAAACACGCCACAGAGGAGGAATTTTGCTAGCTTCAAACAAATCTCAATCACTTGGAGCCCAGCCTCCAAAGTGCAATCATTTAGATCAACTCTCTGAACTACACTGATTTGCAGTGACATTACACTCTCCAAGAAGTTAGCTCATTTCTTTGGAGCTGGGGTTTGGTGATTGTTCTATCCAGAAACTCATGGACAGTTCTAAATCTCGGTTGGTATCCATTGTACAGCTTCGAAATTTCAGGAGCCCTAAACTACTATTTTTCGCCGAATTTGGTCACCAAGTCGCCAAATTCCTCGTCCAAGCTGACCTCACTACAAGTGAATGAAATACCTCTTTTTCTTTTTTTTTTTTTTTTTTTTTTTTTTTTTTTTCACTTTCACTGTAAAACTGCTTTCACTGAAACAGTACATACGATGCAGGGGAAAAAAGACTTAATCCATTGTAACAATAGGCTTTAGAAGGTATTAAGTAAGCAATATCATAGAAAACTAACTGTATATCGTTTCTTCGAGAAAGTAGAAATTTCTTTTTTTTCCCTTCTCTAGATTTTTTTTTTTTCTTTTTCTTTTTTTTTAATGGTATATTTTCTTGATAACTATTGAAGACTTTTTTTTTTTCCCTTACAAGGGAAAAAAATAGTCTTCAATAGTTAATGAACTAAGTCTTCAATAGCTATTTGAATAATTGATAAATTGTTTAATGAATCCTTACAAGGGTTCATTAAAAAAGTAGAATAGTTGGAGTTTTTTTCTAAATTTTAGTTTCCTGATAATTAAAAAATTTTTGAAGTTTATTTTTTATTTATTTTATTTTTATTTATTTATTTATTATAATTCGAAAAGATTAAATAAGCCGATAGTTTAAGAAAACTTGCCATTTAATTTGTTTATATTAGTTAGCTTCACAAAGAAATTGAATCATATTGAATAAACAGAGCCTGAGAAAGGTGTGCTTCACCGAACACAAATTTACCTTTTAAATCTTGTGGCTCGAAACGCCCTTAATAATTTATATTGGAATTTTTATATAATTAACTTTTTTTATAGGGTGCAAAATTGTGATGTTTTCTACAACGAATTTTCCGTTTCATTTTAGAATACGTTCATTAATTAGTAAATATTTAATTGTAGGAAATCGTTTAACTAATTTTAAATATTAACATTAGATATCCCCTCTTTTTTTGTGTGTGTATATGTGTCTGTGTGTATTCACACACACAAAATAACAAAATAATAGGGATTTGTAATAAAAAAAATCACTAATTTTATTACATTAAGTTAAACATAGTCTTTCTCATAATTAAATAAACAGTTCCTTCATTATATATTTAACATTCTGAGAAGCGTATTTTATTTAATTACACTACTGGCCATTAAAATTTCTACACTAGGAAGGAATGCAAATAACGAAATAACAGAATGATATTTATTGGACACATATATTATAGTGGGTAGAACAAATGAGTAAATTTTCGGGAAATTTGGAAGTATATATTTTGAGAAAACAGTACATAAAGCAAGGACCTCTGGGAGAAATAACAGCACTTATCTGCCTACGCATTGAATCGGACAGAGACTGAAGTTAAGGCCCGTGCTTTGTGGAGGCATCTGTAATACAACATATAGCAAAACATATAAGCAGAGTAATGCAACATATAAGCAAAGCAATGTAAAATCGCATTTATTCGTGTTGTCCGGTCCTTCCTTGATACAGAATGTGTTTGATTGTTGCTCCGACCAGCGCGTTCTCCTGATCTCGCACGAATAAAAATGACAGCGTTTGATCGTTGATAAGTGATGGGCACTCCACCACTCTCTAGTAACTACGGTCGATGCACTGTAGCATCGTTTTGAAGCTGCATGGAGTGCTGTACCTGTACATGTCATCCAATCTTTGTTCGATTGAATGCCTAGGCGCATAAGTGCTGTTATTGCTGTTAGACCTCGCTGCTTTATGCACTGATTTCTGAAGATATATTCCTCCAAATTTCCTGAAAATCTAATCAATTGTTCTCCTCACTATAATACATGTGTTCAATAAATATCATTCTGTTATTATCGGTTCTTCTGGATGTAGCAATGTTAATGGCCAGTAGCGTAGGCCAATAATACAGATAACACAAAGAAATATTAGTAACAAATTATAAATAGGTAATAACAGACAAAAAACATAAATTACAAAAACAGGGAATAATTGTTTCGAGTCGTTCCTTTTATGCTATACTATTGCCAAATTTTTTGCTTGATCAAGGCGAGTTTTGGAATTTATGGTATTTTGTTAGAATTTTTTTTTTATGAACATTTAGTACCTCTATTTTGGTGCATTTTATTAAAAGCATTATGAATGGTCTATTGACAATTGGCATCCGAGGCTTGCTTTTAATATGTTACTTCAATAGTTGCACAAAAAGAACTGATTAAAACTTCAGTATTATTATTATATTTTTATTTTATTTTGTTTCGTTTGGAGAAAACATCGTATTTGGCGTCTAAAATGTGAGCACAGAGTTATATGATATGCATACTGTTCATAAATTTTAAAACCTTAAGTGTGTGTTTGTGTTTTGGGATTAAGACCGATTGATTGCACTAGGATCCTAGGCCTGAGGGGAGTGTCTTCCGTGGAGGTCTTTCTAAGCGGCCCTAGCCCATATTTATGCAAGTTTCGGAAAAAAATCACGAAAACCTCCGAACGGCTAGGCCGACGAGCGCGATCCGGGATCGAATCTGGCACCTCACGTCTACCAGATTTGAGCGCAGAACCGCTCGACTGCTGGTGGGCCCCCAAAACATTAAGAGAGACTGTCATAAATAAAAAACTATCATAAGGCAATCCCAGTATGAGTTCAAAATGTATTAGAAGTAATTTATAAACTAAATAAATTGTTTCTGAGAAATTATGAGGAAACTGCAAACGGTGGTTATAGATGAAAGAAGTGTATTAAACTGGCAATGCAAATTTCAGTAACGGCAGAAAAAACGCCATTTATTATGTTCTTGTAACCAAACCAATAGTGAGATTAATGACTTATGAAAAGATTTTGTTGGTGTAACAACATATTTATTAATTATAAAAAAAAAAAAAAAGAGGCATAAATAAACTTTTTTTTTTTTTTTTTTTTTAATGGTTTAAATAAACCTGGACTTTTAAAGGTATAAAAATAAAGAAATTGCATTATATCCCATAAAAAGAGAAAAAATAAAAATATCTACTATAAAAATTTTACTGTGAAAGATGACATTTTGATATTCGAAAGATTCCTGGACATATTGCTCAGTTCATCACTGATCTGTAATATTTTGCGAGAAAAATTTACTCGTGTAAAAATTTTGAAATTATCCTAGTGAATGAAATGAGACCCCAAAATCACTATCCTCGATCCTGATTCTTTATTATTGTTGTCGTTGTCGTTGTTGTTATTATTATTATTGCCTTGCACACAGTTTGAACATGTATGATTTCAATGGTTATCTCCCCTTTACATCAACTACAGAGGTTCAAAAGTCTGTACATTTTTGACGAAAGCTTTGACAATATATTTTGTAATCGCCAGGTTTAATTTTATACAGAATTTTTCTTTCAAAAATTAAGATTTTTTTCTTAATCGTGATTTTTTATTTTCCCCTCATGCCTCTCTCAGCATCTATACGAATCGACGGTTTAAAAATTGAGAATTAGAACACGTATGTATTTGAGAGAAACATTTTTTCTTTCAGTTTTTTACAAGTTAAGAAGAAATTATGCAAACTCGAACTTCGGATCTAAAATCACTATATTTTTAAAGCTCATTATTATTATTATTATTATTACTATTGTAATCTTGCAGAAATTCGAACATTAGGATTTCAATATTTAGACCCCTTTTAGATCTGCTGTATGAGGCTCAATAAGCTGTAAATTTTTGACAGAAGTTTGAAAGAATATCTCTTTTAATTTACAAACTTTGATCTTACCAAGAATTTTACATTAACCCTTTGTTGCATCGTGTCCACTGTAGTGGACAAAAGTTTAATTTATTTTCCTTTCACACAAATGGTTTTACAGATTTGGTTTCAATGTTTATTCTTTCTGTATTATTTAAGCTTTCAACTGTTGCTCATAGATAGCAGCATAATATAAAATTACAGATTGCATTGCTAGTTTAAAAATAGCGTCAACCTCTACTTCCAAGTTAGTATGATTTCTCATTGTAAACATTATATATAAGTGCTAAACCTTTTTTATTTTGACATTTTGCATTTTGAAATAGTAATTTTAGGCGTTTTAGAATATGTTTGAATAGAACACTTATTTTCAGATGCTATTTTTCATGAAAATTGATGTATTTTTCTTTTTGTCAACTACAATGGACGTTATGAACATAGGCTAATGTAGGACTTTTTTCGTTTGTCCATTGTAGTGGTACAAAAGGGTATTATTTCTTTTTATAGATGTTACCGTGATAAATTCTTGGCTTCTTTACAAAGCTGTCATACCACAATGTTCTATGCAACTAGGATTTTTCAAGATTTCCATTGCCAGAGGACTAATACAAACAGTATCAAGAGTAATTGATGAACAAGATACAGAAAGACTTATGTAAACAAGGGCCAATGTCAGTGTAAAAACTTACAAAAAAAAAAAAAAAAAAAAAAAAAAAAAAAAAAGTCAGTCAAAGCAAGCTCTGTCCTCTAAGGTGGAGTGGATCATTTTGCTAGACAAATATCAAATAGTGCTCAAAGATGTAAGATGGAGCTATGCTCAAGAAAATCTACATATTCATGCGTAAAATGCAAAGTTCATTTGTGTATTGATGAAAAAAGTGACTGCTTTTATTATTTTCATCACTACTTCTACTTTAGATATCCAGTCTCTATATGCATACTGTCCACTACAGTGGACAAACTGTAACTTTTAAAATAAACAATTTTTTGATGAAACAATTTTTTTCCCTGATTTCTGGGGCAATTTTAAATGGGAACAACACAATAATTTCCTTTAAAGTTTCCCAGGTGATTAATGTGCAACAAAGGGTTAAAAAAGTAAGCATTTTTCTTAATCGTGAATCGTCGCCAATTACCTATAGTATAGTACTAGTGCGAAGTAAAACACATTCAACCTCAGTTTTCTTAATCGTGAACCTTAATGGAATGACGCGACGGTTAAAAAGTTGGAATTAAAAAACCCATTATTTGAGAAATATTTTTTCTTTCTTTCTTTTTTCCCTTGCACAAGCGGAAGAGAAGTTATGTTATCTTGGACCGAAAATCACTATCTTCTAAAGGTTGATTTTTTTTTATTATCATTGCCATTATTTTATCTTGTATAATATTTAATGGATATTTATAACCATTTATCGTACACAGAACTCGCGTAAATGCGGGTTAAGGCCCAGACACATTGCTTTGCTAACAGGACCATTTAAAGGTTTCTGTTAACCAGTTTCAGCAGTCCTGCATCGCTAAGACATTTTATCAAGGTGGGAGAAGTCATGAAATTGCCAAGTCAAATATCGGCTTTTCTAATTTATTTAGGAATGGAAAAAAAAAAAAAAAAGAAAGAAAAAAAAGAAATAGAGTAGTGTTTGTGTCATTTCAATTTTATTAAAGATTTTTCACTTATACTAAAGATTTTTCTTTCTTTTTTTTTTGTTACATTTTAGTCACAATTATTCCATTATATAATCATATAAGGTTAAAGTGAAACAAATACAAGAAAGCTGAGCTTAACACTTAATAGTATTTATTCAGGCTAATTGAAAAATGTGTAGACGAAAACATTTGTAACCTCCGTTACCGGATAAAAAGTTGCACATAGCTAATACTACATACAATAGCAAGCAACTAAATCATACTTTTTACGATTTGGTTTACTCGATATCTCGAATAAACTTAATGTTTTATAATCAGATATCCACTTTTTAGCAAAATAATACCTATACATTATTATAATATAGACCTGAAATGTTATATTAGGCAAAAAATGCTTCTAAAATGAGGAAATTCTCTCTTTTTTTTTTTTTTTTTTTTTTAATAAGTATTAAAAAACCAACAACCCGTATGTCCTACAGAAACTTCATCTTTAGGCCAGCCAGAAAAGTCGGTGGTTTTTATTTTTACTACTCTTGTTTTTTGGCTTGATAAACGAAGTCTTATTAAAAAAAAAATAGTGTAATATAATTTTTAATGAGTAAATGCAATATAATAAATACGGTATATAAAAAGAAGTAACGATGCTGAACAGAAACACAACTGTTTTCGAGGGGGGAAAAAAGTGCCATATTCAGAACGTGAAATCTGTAATTAAAATTAAAATAACATTTTTGCTTTACTAATTAATGCATAATGAAATAAGAAAAAAATATTCATAATTTATCCTAAACATTCATGTAACGATAAAATGAATTTGAAATTTAAACAAATAGGTTTTGCAATTTAACATGTATTTTCAAACCTACAAACTTTCAGTATTACACATTAACTAATTTATCATTATAATATTTATACAATATATAAATATCACTAACGTGTAAAAGCTGTTTCTAGTGATTGTATTTCATCTCTTTTTAGCGCATTTTCATTTTCATTTATTTTATTTTATTTTATTTTTTTTTTTAATTTAAATATCTACTGTATTTTTACTTGAAAAACTTTTAATAATTTTGCCAACTAGGTTTGAGATTTCGTCGAGAATATCAAGATTACAAAGTGTATTACAGTTTTCGATTTAAAAAATATTTAACAAAGTATAATTAATAATATTTAGCAATTATAATTTTGACACCTGTTTCTAATTTTGGAGTGCATTAGATTTTGAAAATGTACAATAGTTTTTAATTAAAAAAGAAGTTTAATAGGTTTTCCAAGTAGGTTTCTAATTTTGATAAGTCTATCAACAGGTTTTAAGATTAGGATGGAGAGTGGGGGGGAATACACCCCTATACCCTCTTTAGACCACTTAGAAAGACCCCCACGGAGATTATTTCACCCACGCCTAGGACAGGACCCTCCTGTTGTCAAAGATTTATCGTACGAAATTCTGAACGGCAGAATGCAGATGCAATCGTGAAGAGGCGTGCTATCTCTGCTGATGTTAAAAAATAATTTCATAATTTCATTATCAGCGCATAGTGAAAGTCTCTAGTCATAATCTTAGTCATTATGACTAGAGAATATATACTGCGCTTTTTATATAAATATATATATTTTGCTAATGAATCTTATTACAAGGACGATAACAATTCTTCTCTTCTTATGATATGGATGGGGAAGGGAAGTAACATTTCAATTATATATGTATCGGTCAAAAAAAAAAAAAAGAAGAAGAAAAAGACAAGACCCACTAGCGACCGAGCGGTTCTTAGCTCAAAGCTGGTAGACGTGAGGGGCCAGGTTGCGCTCGTCGGTCTAGCCGTTCGGAGTTTTCTTTGGTTTTCCCCGAAACTTGCGTAAATACGATCTAGGACTCCTTAGGCAGACCCCTTCCCCGGAGGAAGGGCACTCCCTCTCAGGTCTAGGACCCTAGAGTAGTCAATTGGCTTTATTCAATTAATAAATAAAAAAAAAAAAAAAAAAAAAAAAACTTTTTTTGGTATTTATTATTTTCAGTTACATGTGGAACTACACTATTTAAATATTAATGTTAGAAAACGATTTCATCCTTGCCTTTTTTTTATCCTGATGAAGGATCGTACTTTTTATTTCGACGTGAAATAATTGTTACGTGCTTAGGTTGGCTACAGATCCGCCTCCCCCCTCCCCCCCCCAAAAAAAAAAAAAAAAAGTTCTTCCACCAGTATGTTTATGTGATAATATTTTACTTAATTAATCGTTCAAACTTACTGCTAAAAATTCCGAAAGAAAAATATCAGTGGAAGAATCAGGAAAAAGATGTGGCCTGTCACCACCCTTGTCTTTGTGTTAGTCTATTTTATAGTGTTTATTCATGCAGTTCTTACACTTCATATGCTCTGGCCCTCAATAACTGATATATTATGATAGTTTCATCAAAACTTATTTTAGATTTTGTTAAATTCTTTCGAATTTGCACGGCCCGATTTTTATTATCAGTTCCAAGGCCGTAGCCAGAAAATATTTTCGGTGAGGAGGGCGGATCGAACATTAGTACATAATGTTAAGTGTTAAAAATGAAGTATAACTCAAAAATTTTCGAAAAATCTGCAGAATTTCGGTGAGGTTTTGAACCCCTAAAAATCTCCCCTGGCTACAGCCTTATTAAATAGCGATTTTAATATTACAAAGGAAGTGAAAGAAATAATACATAACGTTTATCTTTTTTTGAATTTACCTATTTTTTAGGATTTTAGTAAATTTAGATAGTGATTTTTTTTTTTTTTTTTTTTTGAGTAGGGTGGGTGGTCCGACAATAATTAATTAAAAACATAACTATTTTTTAAATCTCTATAATATTCCTCAGAGTTAATATTCCTCAGAGTTAATAATCTTCATAGGAAGTTGTCAAGTTAATAGAAAAAGGGTGTAACTAACAAGAAAAACTAAATCACTTTCATTGAGTATCTTTTTTCTCTGAAATTTGCCTGTAAAAAAAGTAAATAGACACTGCCGAGTATTTAGCTAAGAGATTCATCTTTAATAAACGTTTTAAATACATTATTCTTATTTATTTATTTATTTATTTTATTTTTTTTTTTTTTTTAATATTCCTGAGGCAATAAAATAAGTTCCCCTACCCCCATTGTGTTTTCTGATATTATTTTGACAATTTTTTGGAATTTCAGCGTTTTTTAATAACAAACATTATGTCGTGAAGTTCGGAGAATCTTTAATAGATGGCAGCACTTAGATTTTTCCTCCGGTGACAATCTTTCAAAATTTGTTTGGATCATACTTCGCTTTTCTTTCCGCCGAGCAGGATGGAAAACGTGCGAATGTGAATTTCCGTTGTTCTTCTATAATATTTTTAAAAATATATTAATTTCAATATATATTATAAAAAATGTTTCTTAATCACCTATATACATGTTAAATTTTAGCCAAATAATAATCGAATATAATTTACAGTTACTTTTTTTGTTCTATAATTAAAAGAAGTTCTGAACTTGTAAGGGGTAAGTAGAAAAAAGAGCTTTTTATTGTAATTATATGCAAGTGTTTAAGTTTCAATTAACCATTAAACCTAAAAACATCAATGTTGAAATCAGTAATTTTTACTTATTTAATCTAGCTTTTTGCTTTACAGATGCAATTATGACTGACAGTTCTTTTAACAGACTACAGCTATTTCCCATTATTCAGGCAGCAACTTTGTTCCTTGGAACCATGATAAGCTTTACAGTTGCTGCCTCAAGAAAGGATGTTAGTCTATATTTGCCCTTCGTAAGGTAAATGTTTTATATTTTTAATTAGTACAGAATATCTCTGTTCATCAGGGAGGTGTGTAGGATTTTTTTTTTTTATTTTTTTTTTCTTTTATTATTTCAGATATGTTTGTTTAATATATTTCTTGATTTCAGGATTTTTTTCAGTGACCGTTAATTGAAAACTGTGATGCAATGGAAATTTTGGTTATCTTTTGCTATTTACGTTTTTTTTTTTTTTTTTAATGGAAACTACCTAAAAATTTAAATTGGTTACAATTATAAAAAATTTTACCTGTTGCCTGACTTTTTTTTTTAAATGTAATTTCAGGATTTTTAAAGTAAGGTCACAACCAGATGAGATTCATTAATTTGTATGTTTCATAACTTTTCTTAGAATCTTTTTAGCTTTTAATTTAAGCTATTCTGCTTGCATATTTCTTAATATGCTTTCCAATTATTCTGATTATTATTTTAAATGCATGACAGATATTTTATTTAATATTTGTATATACAGTCGGTAACAAAAGTCTCTGAACACTAGCAAAAATTCCTATACAAAAAAAGTACACTTAATGCAGTTTTGTTAAATAAATCCTTGTTGAATCCTGTTCTTAGTCAGTCTAAAAACAAGATTCGACAAGGATTTATTTAACAAAACTGTTTTAAGGGTACTTTTTTATTCTAGGAAGACTTTTGTTATTAACTGTATATATATATATATATATATATATATATTTTAATGTAGTAAAACCCGAGCAACAGAACATTTAAGACCCCTGAACCTCATAGACCAGTTCAAACATTGCACGGGATGAAATAATAAAAATGAAGTAGTGGAAAAATGATTTTAAATAATAATAATAATGAGAATACAAATGATGAAATCATGCAGTATCAATGGCTTTGATTGGGTACCATATGCAAAGTAGATGTAATTTCTATGGATCTGTAAAATATATTTGTGTTTATGTGTATATATATAATTTAACTTTTATTGTTAAATAGAAAAATTTCGATTAAAAAAACAAACCAGGCTAAATACGTAAAATATACTAGTACAGTAGCAGAATTTTCTGTATCTATCTGCAGAAATAAAAGACCCAGGAATTCTGGACTGAATTGGGTATCACAAGAAGTAATTAGCAATTCATAAAATATGTAACATTTGCATCTACAAAGCAGATGAATTAAGAATATGCAACAAGTCTAGTTATCTAGGGACATGATGTAAGTTATATTTGTATTTTTAAGACTAGCATTTATTTTTATATTTTAAATTAATATGCAGTGCTTAAACAATCTGCTTCCATCCTGCCTTATTTCTGCAACTGAGTGGGTACACTAGGTCTGTATTTAAAATTATTCTTCATTCTCTGGAGCAATATTTCCCCTTTGTATAATATTACACAAACTGATTATTTACTGGAATTATTAAGTTTTACACATTAGATTAAACTGTAATAGTATTATGCATAAATTAGTATTTTATTTCTTAAAAAAAAAAACAAGTTAATACTTTACATTTAGTATTTTACCTTTATTTGTTAATTATTGATTAATCCATTAAGTCTTCAAAACATAATAACTGGAAATTGGGATGTAAGTAAAGGGCAAAATTAACGGTCGCCACCGGCCACGTGGCGACTACATAAAAAAAGATGGCGATTAAAAATTATGCATCGATCGCCACCAAAGTCGCCACTTTTTTTGATCATTAAAAGATTCTAAAAATCGAGCGACGATAGGCAATCGAAGCCTTGTGATTTTCAATCTTTTTCCATCCATGGCATAAATGTCAATGTTCGTTTTAAACTTGCTTTGTTATATTCTACAACCTATAAAGAAGTAGAATTGTTTAATATATCTCACTCATATAATTTTGTGGACCCCCCCCTCCTTTCCCTTCCCCTAACGATCTGTGATCACACAGCTTTTAGGAAGCTTTATAATTTCTAATCATTCTCCATTTGCTGCAAAAATATAAATATCTTTTTTACACTTACTTTATTAGATTCTAGAATCTGTAAAGAAGTAGAATTGTTTAATATCTCTTACTCATAATTCTTGTAATCCCCCCCCCCTCCTACCCTCCAACGATTGGCAATCGCAGGCTCCACTGAAGCCTTGTGATTTACAATCTTTCTCCATCCATAACATAGATGTAAATATTCATTTTAAACTTTCTTGATTAGATTCTAGAACCTATAAAGAAGTATATAGATGTATCACCCCCCCCCCTCCACACACACACACACATGTGCACTCCATTTCCACTAGCAGTTAATGATCAAATACCCTGCAAAGCACAATCTTTTTCCATTATTTTCTCCATAGTATTCAGTGTATATTTAACCCATTTAAGATATTTGACAAATGTGTGTATCAAAATTTGATTTGGCTTAAATGTGTATTTTTCAAAAAAATTTGTACTATTTGCTTTCTTTTGAGTAGAAATCTTCCTTTTTCCTTCCCATTTTAAAGTAGAAATATCCCTATTTTTAAAGCTACAAATTTGGCAGCTAAGTAAATTATTTTTAATGAAGCAGCTAAGTTTCCATATCTATACTTTTTAAGAGGAAATATTTTAACTCTATTGAAATAAAATCATTTAAAAAAGTGTGTTTTTAGAATTAAGAAACAATAATAAAACTGCTAACTGTATTTACACATGACCATGTAAAAGGTTGTTGTGATGATGAATCAGCTGATTCATTTACTAGTAAATATCAATATGAACTGTGAATGATAATGGCTTATTTCACTTAAATAAATTGAAAAAAAAAAAAAAAAGTATTATTGAATTATCTGAAAGATGAAAACTTTTGCTATTATTACTACAACCCTAAGCAGATTTTAATTTAGGATGTGCAATTTAGGATTTTTAAAAAGAGCGTAATTACAAATTACAATTTCAGTGTCCCTGTGTTAATTTTATTATTATATGTATTTTTTGTTTTCATATTTTTCTTGTGGTGATTATACCGCAAAATGGTAACAATGCTTTTTGCAGACTGAGAGAAATAGTCTTATCATGTGAAAAGTGGCCACTAACTTAAAAAAGTGGCTACTAATGAAACTGACAGTACCGGCCACTGGCCACTAATGAATTTTCCCAGTTTTGCCCTTTAGATGTAAGTACTATTTAATCTTGGTTGCTATTAGCCCTATGGCAAAATTTTGGTGATATGGTGAAATTTTTGCAGAAAAGAAATTGTCTTGTGCAGAAATATTTGTTCATGACCATGACATTAAAAAATATTTCTAGATTTCAGCAGTAAACAGACACTAGTGTCTGCTAAAATATAGGTATAAAATATTAGCTTCTTATGACTAAATGCACACGTTATGTGCAAATTAAATCAGTAAGTTGATATTAAACAGTGCACTTGCAGAAAAAATGCATACTAATTACACTTGTTGTATAAAGCTTTAAAACATTTTACCACAGGGGCTATTAGTAAATAATTTATTTTTAGAGGCTAAAATTTTGTCTTGCACTCAGTCGTAGTGATCTGTTTTCAATACTGAATTTTAATGGCGGAGAAATTGCCTGACAATTCATAACATGTAAAATTCTTAAGTGTGTGTCATTTAAAATTGTATAACTGTATTAAACATACGACAGTTTATTAATAGCATAAGAGCAAAATAATGTTATACATAAAGGGCAAAATTAACGGTCGCCACCGGCCACGTGGCGACTAAATAAAAAAAGATGGCGATTAAAAATTATGCATCGATCGCCACCAAAGTCGCCACTTTTTTTGATCATTAAAAGATTCTAAAAATCGAGCGACGATAGGCAATCGAAGCCTTGTGATTTTCAATCTTTTTCCATCCATGGCATAAATGTCAATGTTCGTTTTAAACTTGCTTTGTTATATTCTACAACCTATAAAGAAGTAGAATTGTTTAATATATCTCACTCATATAATTTTGTGGACCCCCCCCCCCCCTTTCCCTTCCCCTAACGATCTGTGATCACACAGCTTTTAGGAAGCTTTATAATTTCTAATCATTCTCCATTTGCTGCAAAAATATAAATATCTTTTTTACACTTACTTTATTAGATTCTAGAATCTGTAAAGAAGTAGAATTGTTTAATATCTCTTACTCATAATTCTTGTAATCCCCCCCCCCTCCTACCCTCCAACGATTGGCAATCGCAGGCTCCACTGAAGCCTTGTGATTTACAATCTTTCTCCATCCATAACATAGATGTAAATATTCATTTTAAACTTTCTTGATTAGATTCTAGAACCTATAAAGAAGTATATAGATGTATCACCCCCCCCCTCCACACACACACACACATGTGCACTCCATTTCCACTAGCAGTTAATGATCAAATACCCTGCAAAGCACAATCTTTTTCCATTATTTTCTCCATAGTATTCAGTGTATATTTAACCCATTTAAGATATTTGACAAATGTGTGTATCAAAATTTGATTTGGCTTAAATGTGTATTTTTCAAAAAAATTTGTACTATTTGCTTTCTTTTGAGTAGAAATCTTCCTTTTTCCTTCCCATTTTAAAGTAGAAATATCCCTATTTTTAAAGCTACAAATTTGGCAGCTAAGTAAATTATTTTTAATGAAGCAGCTAAGTTTCCATATCTATACTTTTTAAGAGGAAATATTTTAACTCTATTGAAATAAAATCATTTAAAAAAGTGTGTTTTTAGAATTAAGAAACAATAATAAAACTGCTAACTGTATTTACACATGACCATGTAAAAGGTTGTTGTGATGATGAATCAGCTGATTCATTTACTAGTAAATATCAATATGAACTGTGAATGATAATGGCTTATTTCACTTAAATAAATTGAAAAAAAAAAAAAAAAGTATTATTGAATTATCTGAAAGATGAAAACTTTTGCTATTATTACTACAACCCTAAGCAGATTTTAATTTAGGATGTGCAATTTAGGATTTTTAAAAAGAGCGTAATTACAAATTACAATTTCAGTGTCCCTGTGTTAATTTTATTATTATATGTATTTTTTGTTTTCATATTTTTCTTGTGGTGATTATACCGCAAAATGGTAACAATGCTTTTTGCAGACTGAGAGAAATAGTCTTATCATGTGAAAAGTGGCCACTAACTTAAAAAAGTGGCTACTAATGAAACTGACAGTACCGGCCACTGGCCACTAATGAATTTTCCCAGTTTTGCCCTTTAGTTATACATATTTTGTTATGATGGAATTTTTTGACAGTGTTACTTTACAGTTTACTATGCAGTTATTGATATATTGTATACCAACAGTTTTTGTTGTTAGTTTATCAAATATTTCATAAAATGAAAATTTGTGGGATAAATTTTTTTAAACATGATTTATTGTTGAATATTGAATTATTGTTATATTTTATATTTATTAATATAAGTATTGCTTTTATTTTTTACAACTTACAGCGAGACCGGCGCTTACTCCCCGGAGATGTGTATCTTCTCGTTTACCTTAATTTTAGGAAGTTTTTTTGGTAAGGTTTATTTCTATGTTTAGATGTAATTATTTGTTTTTTTCTAATGCTAATTTGATGTAAAGTGCATACTTTCTAATATAAATTCTTAAATTTTCTTTAAGGATCTCTAAAATATTTCAGTTGTTATATTTCTAGATCATGATTGTTTTTCTTTAAAAATTATTTCATTGCAAATTATGACATTAATTTTCTTGAGTATAACTCATAATTGCAATCTTTTACCTACTTATCATATTTCCTTAAGGGGTTACTTTTGTAGGTTTCTAAGGCTAAAAAAAAGCTTCTTTTTTTTTTTTTTTTTTTTTTTTTTTTTAATGTAATAAATAAAAAATTTTATTAAAAATTTTGAGTATATAAAAGGGCAACATTTAAACAAGTTTATAAAATTTTCTTTAAAAATTTTGGAAAATTCAGACAGGTCCTGGTTTCCACAGTCCCTTCAGGAAAGTGGTGGACATGATTTCTGAAAAGCTAATTCAAAGATCTTGTTGCCAATTTCTTCACTAGAATTGATTAGTGCTTGAACGAAGGATTTTTCTTTATTTCAATTACAGCGCATTTTACAAAGCTATATGTGAGGAAAAACATGCTGAAAATTGTACTGTTTCTGCAGTACAATTGTACCCTGCCGAAAATTCAAATTTCTTTTTTTTTTTTTTTATTAATTAATTTTTTTTTTTCTTTCTTCAAACACTAGTTATTTCAAAGAAGTGTACAAAATTTAAAGATCAGGACATTAGTTTTTGGAGAAATTGTGTCCACTGCTTTTCTGAAGGGTCTCTGGAAACAAGGACCCACTGGTGGAATTTTTCAAAAAAATTTTAAAGAAAATTTTATAAAATATTGTATGAGTTGCTATTTCATGTGCTCAAAATTTTGAATTTAAAATAATAATAATAATAAAAAGAAGAAAAAGAGAAAATTAGCTCTTTTTTTTTTTTTTTTTTTTACTTTAAGTATCTGCTACAACAAATTTTTAAACATGTTATTTAAGCTGAGACATTTTGTTTAAAAAATTATACAGCTTCTTCTAAACTAACCTGAATCTGAAAAAATTTCTGAAAGTTGATTTGAATTTTATATTCACAGGAAAGATTAGAACCAACTTACGTACACAGATCGTGTCAGTTTAACTCCAATTGGCTCTGTGAAATAAATTTTATTTGGTTAATCATTTGAAATCTGATAACATAGTTTTAAAGCTTTAAATAAAATTTAAAATAAAAATTTTTTACTTATTAGAGTTTTCCAGAAGGGGGCAATTGCCCCCCTCCCCTTGCCCCTATGTGCTGACACCCATATGTGGGATTAGAACATTAGAAGTAAACTGTCTCCTTCTGTTTGACAATAAATCCAGCTCTGAATTTAGAGTGAACTAAAAGAAGATTTCTATTTTTTTTTTTTTTGGGGGGGGGGGGGGGTGTTATTGCATCTTTTACTGAAGCAGTTTATATTTATGTGAGTGTATTGTTCTCAAATATGTTATATAGAAACTTTTTATTTATTTTTTAAACCTTAATTTACTCTTTAGACCCTCTCAGACCAAACATTTTTTCAGACAGACAACATGTGAGCCAATATTTACTCCAACTTTTTTGAATGAAAGAAAAAGAAGAGTTCATATTGTCATAGCAAAACTCTGCTCATAAAACTGATTTATCATTTATTGTTCTTTTGTTGGTGTAAATAAATCAGTAGATCATTATTTTTTCACAGCAAAGCTCATGTACTGCTTCTTTGATTTAGTTTAAAAAAATATATATTTTTTAGCATCTGTGAAATTAGTTAAATCAGGATTGGGGTTTAGGGCATCTAAAACTGGTTTTGGTCAGAACAGGTGGATTTTACCAACCAAAAGTGTCTTAAACTCTCCAAAATTGTCCTAAAGTGTCCAAAAGCTAAAATTATGAGAAATTCCATTTTATGCCCCCCCCCTTCCGACATTCTACGTGACAGTTATAAGTTGTAATATGGGTGGAATTAGCTATTTAGCTATAGCTGTATAAATTGAAAATTTCAGTATCTTAAATAATTTCCTTACAATAAAAAATGTATGATAGTATAATCAAATAGAATAGTTAGTCTTTTTTTTTTTTTTTTTTAAGATGTAAAATAATGAATATAAATAATCCATTAATTTACTTAATTCTGCTTAAAAATTATTTCAATAAAAGTTCTTTCTTAAATTATACAGATTAAAAGGATATCAAAAATGAATAAAATACAAAGTATTAATTCAGTTGTGAAATCTATCAATTTAAAAAAATGTTAGATACCCCCCCCCCCCATCTATCTATCTCTCTCTCTATATATATATAATAGATCATAATATATACTATTTAATATTTTTGCATATGCAGTATTCCCCTGTTTATCTATATATAGTAAAATAAGATGTATGTGTGTCTGTCAGTGTGTATATATAGCCAGAGCTTTTTAAGAAAACGTCTGATCGCAGAGCTACACAAATTTGCATGATCTGTTTGTTATGAATTGTTCTGATGCACCTCGAAGCCTGATTTTCAAATTTTTGATTAGATTTTTTAAAAAATCAATTAAAGTATGAAAATAACAACCTATTAAATATAGGCTTCTATGCTTAATTTTTCTAAATTTTATTCTTTCATTTTAATTGTCTGCATATCTTAGCAATGGCTATTATGCTATTTATTATTTATTTACTTCATTCATTTGAAGGCAAAATCTTTTTTTATTCTTTTTTTAATTTATTATATTTATTGAAAATCTAGGTAATGCAGTAGAAAGAATTAAGTATATTAAATTTTAAATGTATTTATAACACTTATGTTTATGTATAATTTGTATAGTATATAAAAACTTTTAATTTTTTAATTAATTTCTTTGAAAATTTTTTTTTTTTAATTTATAGTATCTATCAGGGAAAAAAAAGGGTCATATATAGTAGAAAGGATTAGACTCATTAAAATTTTAGTTTTATTAAAATTTGTTTTTTATGTTTTTAATTCTTTTTAAAAGAAAATCTACTTTTTTAATTATTATATTGGTCAGAATTAAAGTGTAATATAGTGTAAAGAGTGGCGGCTATAAGATACATGGTTCAAAAACTAAAATATTTAATAGATGCTGAGATACAGTCATCTTTAAAATCACAGTTATTAAATAATAGTATTATAGATCCACCTGTCATCAATAGATACCCAAATTGAAGTGCCCGGGAAAGGCCTTACGGTGGGCAGTGGGAACCTGGTCCCGATAAGCAGGATAAAAAAAAAGCTGACAAGCAGTGGGTACCCGAAGCGAGGTTTAGAGCAATTTTAATGTAGGTATTTTTTTTTTTTTTTTTTTTTTTTTTTAGTTTTTATTCATAATTTAATATAAGAAAAATAAATAGTGATTCAATTCTTTTAAAAATTCATTTAAATATAGTGACCAGCAAAGCAGGCATAACCTGCTAGTTGAAAAATAAAATAAATACGTTTAAGTAATTATATCATAATCATCATCAATTTCAGCCTTTATCAATCCACTGCAGGATGAAGGCCTCTCCTAGGTGATTCCAAACTGCCCTGTTTTCTGCAATTCTCCATTCTGCTCATCCAAATATCACAATTTCATTTCTCCAATAACACAGTAGTCTCTTCCACAGAAAGGCATAAAAATTGATAGAGAATTTATAAATCAGTTGAGATTTGCGGATGATAATGTACTGCTTGCCTCCTTATTTAAGGATTTGCAAGAAATGCTTCAGGAATTAAATAAAGAAAGCAAGCTCATTAAATGAGCCTTAGCAAGACAAAAGTTATGTTTTGTTTCTCCACTGAAGATCACTGTTGATATGGAGGAATTGGAAATGGTATGCACAGGGTTGCTATGGTACCAGAAAAACTTGGAAAACTCAGGGAATTTGAAAAACTATTAAAAAACAGGGAAAACTCAGGGAATTTCAAAATTTATTGCAAAAACAGGGAAAATTCAGAGAATTTTGAAATTTTTTGGAAAAGCATTGCAAAGTTTTTTCGTAATCAATTTTTTTTTTTTTTAAATTTTAGTGCTTTTTCATGAAGAAGAAAAAGTCAATTATGGTTTTTTTCCCCAACTGCAGTAAGTTCATAAAATTAATGTGCCCTAGATATGTTCAATTGACTTGTAAACATGTTAGATTCTAATACTGCATAATTGTGTGTCATCAATTTTACTTTTAAGAGAGACAGGGAAAACTCAGGGAATTTTTTCTCCTGATTTGTATAGCAACCCTGATGCAATTATGCTTATCTAGGACAAGTCCTTATGATGAACAGGAAGATAATGGAAGAAATTGACAGCAGAGTTAAATTTGCATGGAGAGCATTTGTAAGAAATAGTGCTGTATTCAAAAGCAACCTCCCAATTTGTTTAAAAGGAAAAGCTTTTGATCGGTGCATTTTGCCTGTTTTAACTTATGATTCAGAAACTTAAGCATTAACATGTAAAGCTGTACAAAAACTTCAAACAACCCAGAGAAGCATGGAGAGATGCATGTGAGGATTCACCCGAAGAGACAGAAAGTGAAACACTTGGATTAAGAAGCAAACCAAAGCTACTGATGTTATTTCTACCCAAGTTAAAATTCTTGCTGGTATTTGTTTGCTAGTCTAGCATTAAATGCTGTATCCCAGCATGTAAAATAGCATAAAATACCAAAAATATTTGCTGGTTCCACCAAAATTACCAGCAAGTCATGGTGTGTATTGGCACAGTTTATTGCTTGTCCAGCATACATAATCCAGCTTCTGTTGCTTGAATAGTATGTTGCTGGTCCAGCAGTAATTATGACTACTATTTGCTTGAAATTTCTGCTATACTAGCAGTAATTCACAACCAACAGATGCTTTTTTGTTGCTATTTTCTCACTTCTCACTGGCATCTAGCATGCCATGCTATTTCTACTTAAGCTGCCGACATAACATATTACGCTGGCAAGCATAGAAAAGCACATAATAGCTTGTTAAGGTACATACCTCTCCAGGCTTTGGAAAAGCTTAAACAACAAATAAGCATAAAATGCTTGTATATAGCTTGTCGTGCTATTGCTGTGTAAGCTAGCTAATATAGCATTTTATGCTGGCTAGCATTATAAAGCATATAACAGCATGAAAATCTAGCAGACAAAGCAAAACATAGCAATAACTAGCCTATTTTCTTTGCTGGTACTAGCATGGATTTTAACTTGGGTAGAGTCAGGAAGTTAAAATGGAGCTGGGCTAGGCACCTTGCGAGAAGAAATGATGATAGATGGTCCACCATAGTTTTACTTTAGATACCAAGAGATTAGAAAAGACCGAGGAAGTAATTATAAATATATTTATTTATTTATTTCAAATTTCAGGATGATTTTTTGTAAACATAAATTTTAAAAGAAAGTATAATAATTAGATATTTCTCTTTTAGCGGAAATGTGGTATTTTTTCATACTGTTTATATATAATGTGTGTGTAAATATTACAAATATCAATATTTGAGGCACAATTTTTGATTTTTTTTTTTTTTTTTTAAGTAAAGCTTTGGTAATATTTTTTTTGCTTTTATATACTATAGCTTTTAATTCTTATATGTATCTCTCACTAAATATATTATTAGAACAATAGTAAATACCGGAAAAAGTTACAGAATAACAATTAATAATTATATACATACTTATATAGAAAGAGAGACACAAATAAGTATAATTTTGTTTTAAGTTTTCAAATATTTACATAATCTTAATAAAATATAATTCTACTAAAGAGTATAGTTTTGTGCAATTTCGGAAATGGGTTTTGGACAGTTTGATAAAAACCATGGTTTATACTGTGGTTTTTACCGTAGTGTCCAAAACCTAGCTAACCCTGAATTAAATGAAAATATTAGGGCGAAAATATTTTTTACACAATTTGTATTTAACTCCCTTGAAAATAATAATAATATATTTTAGAAAGATTATAGAGTGTAGGGTTGATTTTTGTGCCAACTGTGTGAAAAATGTCAGCGCTGGGAATCGTACCTGGGTCCTCCACTAAACATGTGGATGCTCTACCTCTGAACCGCCCTGGCTGATAACCAGCTTCACATTTCTCACATAAAATCCGTTGGCAAAGTCACAGTGTCTGCAAACACATATGTAACTGGTAAGAATATCAATCATGGCACCAGCGGCGGCTCGTGCATCGAAAATAGGTGAAGAGGCACACTGTATTTTACACTGTATTCATTTATAAAATATAAATTTACATTTAAATAAGTAATTTTAGTTAAGACCCTGCTTAATAAAAATTATGCATTAAAAATACTTCAATATTATTTTTGAGCTCACCTATTTTTGGTTCACGAGCCACCACTGCATGGCACAACTCCAATAGAGCATGAAACTTCTGTGTAGAAATTTTATTCATTAATACATCAACCATGAAAATTCATTTTAAAAAGATTGGAGCGTAAAGTTGGTTTTTTATACCAATTACCTGAAAAATGCCAGAGCCAAGAATCAAATCTAGGCCTTCTGCTCAGGCTGTCCTTAAGCAGAGAACCCAGGTTCGATTCCCAGCTCTGGCATTTTTTATAATCTGAATATATTTTAGAACACAGAGTGATATCAAAGTGAATATGAATGGACACTGCAAATTTTGAATATTTACTTAAATTAGTTGCAGCATTCATCACAAAAAAAAAAAAAAAAAAAAAGACAGAAAGGGCAAATTTAAACTACTTTTAACATCCTGAAAATGCCTATAATTTTTAATGCATTTAATTAAAACATTTTCTTGCTCAAAGTTCTGTTTTAACACAGACATGCTATCTTTTGTATTGTCTGCTATCTTGGAGGAGGACATTAGAAACAGCTTACTTCTGATTGGTTGAATAGGAAGTAAAATTGTTAATATGCTCAATTTTTTTTTTAATGGAAATTTTTATGGGAAAAAGATTTTCCTATGTCACAAATAATGCATGTAGAATTATCATGGATGTACAATTGAACTGTTGTGGCAATTGCCGCGTAGTAAAAAGACAGTATATAATGAATATATATTGCCTTTGTTTGAATTTATTGCTGGGTGTTGAATCAATTTCTCCCTGAAAATTGGTGCAAATTAAGCACTCTGGTGACAAAATTTAGGCGACACAGTGACATTGTTGCAGAAAGGAAATTGTCACTCACTTGCAGAAAAATTTATTAATATAAATTAAAGATATTCTTAATTTCAGTTGAAAACAAAAACTCGCATATCTTATATTAAAAAAAATTTCTACGGTATATTAATAATATTGATATATTTATAATTAAATGTATGTATATTATAAAAAAGTTAGAAAAAATGTCATGAAATAACATCTTGCAGAAAAAGATTGTATGAATTTGTACAAACAATTATGTACAGGAAGCAATAATAATAAATATCTGCCACAGGGTTGAGCACTGTCTCAAAAATTGCCCAAAAGATTATTGTATTTCATAAGGGGCTTTTTAAGGTTCTGATTTACTAGAATTTAAATCTGATTCTATATATATTTTGTAAATGTGATGAGGTACTTTTGTGCCAAAGAAAATTTTTCTAAAGACAATGACATTTATGTAATGTGTTTTTTATTTTCTGAATTTCTGTGTCTAGAACTGCTTTTTTTTTTCTTTTTCTTCTTCTTTTTCTTTTTTTTATTATTATTAATCAAGTAATTGCATATGTTATAGAAAATTTTTTCTTACAAATTAAATCTTAATATACATATAGACAGAAAGGGAGAAAAATGACATGTCATGGGTGATTTGTAAATGCCGTAGTGGGATTATTATTATTGATTTATTTTAATTTTACTGCTCTTTGTTCAATCTTAATTTTTTTTTTTCATATTAAATCTGTATCTTTTCTTAAATATTTTTTTAGTGTTTTATTATTATTTTCTAGAGTCATATAAATTTTACTACTTTTAATTGAAATTAATTAATTATTTACAATTATTTTTTCTTTTAGATTTAAATGTTACATTCAAATTTTATTCCTGATGCAGTGTAATTCATTGTTCCCTGAATTTTAATTATCTATATTATTTCAGACTTTAGGCTGCAAATTTTTTAAATTTTAAAACCTTTCAAAAGATTTTTTTCTTTTAATTTGTGACAAGATTAAATGTTTATATTTCGTATGTAATTATTCAATTCTCTAAAGCTGTGATTCTCATATTAAGCTGTGAGTCCTAATACTCACATAAATACAGGCTAATACTACCCCCCCCCCCTTTCACACATACAGAGGACTACATGTTCATGTACAGTCAGTTGGCTTTAATCACTACACACCAAACCCAAACTATGGGTGGGGACTCACCCCAGTGGCAGAAACACCGCAACAT
The DNA here is from genome assembly GCA_963930645.1 of Salticus scenicus. Taxonomy (NCBI): domain Eukaryota; kingdom Metazoa; phylum Arthropoda; class Arachnida; order Araneae; family Salticidae; genus Salticus; species Salticus scenicus. Next base: position 212,731,683 of record OZ005651.1, on the reverse strand, counting down.
GGCAACATAGTCGCAGAGACAGAAAAACGGCTTGCAGACAGTTTTTGTCTGCAAGTTTCGGATAACAATTCACTTATAAAAGTTTCTGTATCAAAACTAAAAATAATACTTTTATTATTTATATTGTTTTGTGTCAAATATTGCTTTAAAATATTTAATTGAATGAATACAATTGTTTATACTATATTGTTCTGTTGTAAAATTGTATTCGTGTATTGTTGCACGAAATCACCGCTGATGTTAAGACCCACCCCCCTCCCTCCACTTCCTGTCAGCTTTCAGGCTTTTTGAGTGTAAGCCATTTTCACCCCTGATTACATGCAAATTTTGCAGACAGATTATGAAAATTTAAAAGCCTGTCGCAGACAGCTACAAAACTTTCTGCCACAGGGGGACCCACCAATGGATCATAACAAAACCATGAATATATACACCTTCACACAATTTGCACAGAAAAGATGTTGACATTAAAGTCTTTATCAAGTGACATGGCAGCAGCACAATAAACAAAATAGTTTAAGATGCAAGCATGTAAGTTGTGTCAAAAGGCAAGGAATGAAGTAACAAAATATGTGGATGACATTTATAAAGAATATATATATATTTTTTTCTCCATTGATAATCTGTTGCCTTGCATGCTCCTTCAATATATATATGTATGTGTGTGTGTTTGCTTAAATGTTACATATTTTACAGTTAAGAAGACACACCCATTTAACTAAAATCTGTTTTTAGTTATAAATATCTGATTTAATTTGGTTGACATATTTTTGAAGCAGTTTGTTATCATTCAATTGTTTGTGTATTCTGTAACTCTGAATAAGTCTTAACAATAAAGATACCATCTGCAAATGAATTAGAGCCTCCAAGCTCAAAATCTATTAATGATGATGAAGAAAATTTAGGCTTGATTCTGACTGCTTAGTATATTATAGTTTGGCTTGTCAATCTGTTGCTACTTTCTGCACATTAAGGCTCATTAGACCCACACTTAGTATTAGGATTTTCATGAAATGGAGATGAAGATAATCTTAAATCTAAGTATACATACCAGGGGTCGATCCAGGCAAAAATTGGGACCTTTTTGCTGCCCTTTCACAAAAATCAAATCCATAAAATGGATCCCTTCACAAAATTCAAATTTATAAAAACAGCCCTTTCTCAAAATTTTGTTTTATAAAAATAATACTTTTGTAAAATTTTCCATGTTTTTTCCAGTCTTATTTTTAATAAGTGTCTATACTTGCTTAACAAAATGCTATTAACTTGATATTTTAACTTTAGATAGATTAACTGTTAAAATGAAAGGTTTCTAGCGACAGTTCTTTTTTTCACAAAAATAAAAGTTTCACAAAAATAATTTGTTTTTCACAAAATTGGGCCCCAAAAATTAAAACCTGGATCAACTCCTGCATACATTATTTGCAAATAAGTTTTTGCAAATGTAAGCATTCCTGTCTAGTAAATTAGAACAAAATACTGAGACAAAGATTCCTTGATTTGAAAAATTATCCCACCAAGTTTTTTAGTAAAACTGAATGTGTTTAAATGTTGAATTGAAAACAAAACTTTTGCATTTCACAGAAATAAACAAAAAGTATTTTTGCAAAATTTAGTGCACTGAGTATGAAGTGGGTCATCATGGATTTGTTTCCTAACATAGACTAGTCCAACCAAAAACACTTGGTGGGGGCCGCATTGGAAACTTATTTAATTCAGGCAAGCCGTAACTTATATGTGTACATGTGTTTGTGAGTGTATGAATCATGTATGTACAGTAGAATCTTGATTATCTGAAGTAATTGGGACTGAACCTACTTCGGATAATCAAAATTTTTGGATAATCAAGAATTCATCAATAATCATCTAATTTAATATGTACTATCGTCATTGAACTGTTATTATGACTATTTTAACTGTTAAATAAATTAAAATTATAAATGAAAATAAATTTATTTCTGAAACAAAAACTTACAATGGTTTAAATGGAAGCTTGATCTGGTGTAATTTGGCCATCCTTTGCCGTGCAGCTCTATCCCAAAGTTTTCTTAAAAGCATGAGTTCAGAGGAATCATAAGTGATACAAAGTGACTCTTCCCCCTTTTCAAATTCTGCTGCAGTGAAAATTTCTCTGTTCTTGAGATGACAAAAGAGGTTAGGTTCTTTGCACTTGCTTACAATCACAGGGTGATTCTATTGTTCTGGGACTCGGCTTTATGACCTTGCAAATTTCGAAATGGGGTGTGTTTTTGTTTAGAATAGGGACTTTTGAAAGTGGGGAAGAGTATACTCATACCGAGAATTGAGCTTGTGAGAAGAAATTCTAAAAAAGGGAATTCCAAAATATTTATCTGCACTCGTAGTTTGGAAAGGACGGCTTGCATACAAAAGGAATGTGGGGGAAAAAAAACTTTAAAAATGCATGTTTGTTAAGAGAAAATTTTGCATGATAGTAGAAAGTGAAAAAAAAAAAGTGAAGAAGAAACTGACTTCAGTTAACGGAGAGCTTCGGTTAATCGAGGTTCGGATAATCAAGGTTCTACTGTATATGCTTTATTCGGGAAACAACAAGATGAAGATTCTAGCAGAATATATTAATTTAAAGTAGGGGGTGGAAATCAATTAACAGTTTTAACTGGGTTAATCGTCCTTCATTAATGGATTAATCAGTTAATCAGATTTTTAATCGATGTTAATTTTTATTTTTTTTCAGATAGTACATAACAAACCATAATAATGATACAGGTGTTAATTTAGCTAGTTCCTTCAACAATAAAAAATAATAAACATGCAAATAAATAATGAAGAAATATATTCCTAATATATTTCTTCATTATATTTCTATGACTTTAATTGTTAATTTTATATAAATATTTTTGTTTATTTAATTTTAATAAATTCATTTTCAATGAAAAATTAGATGAATTTACACATACTTTTATGTTATGCTGACAGGCTTTGTCCACCTCACTTGCCACTATTTTTAAATAAATTTTCAAAATTCCATATCATTATTATAAAATTCTAAAATTCTTCATTGTTTTTATATTTCAACTCTTCTTCGTCCTTTTGGAACAGAAAACAGAATGTTATTTTCTGTTCCAACTTAAGTAGATATTATCAGCAATTCTGAATGGACAATAATGGCTCGAATGTATATCTCCCCTGTCAAAAAGCTAGTGAAAAATCACAGTCCCCCTTTTTTTTTAAGCTTGTTGTTTCTTGGAGACCTATTTCCCCAGCATGGACATGAAACAGGTATTTTGTTTAAGAACTGTCTTTCTCCTTTTCTTTATCAACAAAAGGGCAACAGCTTCTTTTGTTCTTTTAAGAGTTTTTTTTTTTTTTTTTTTTTTTTTTTTTTTTTTTTTGCTTTTTTATTATATTTGATGGAAGCTAATGTTTGCTAGCAAAATATGTGAAAAAATATTTTGTTGGTAGAACATCATTTTAAATTTTTACTCCAACTCGCAGTTTGAAAATTTTAATTGGATTTTGAAAAACTTTAATCAAATAAATTGAGCCAATTAACTTGATTAAAAGAAAATGATCAGGACTAAACATTGATCGATTAACTGAACCAATTAATTAACAGTCCTAGTTTAAAGTATTTTCATTCATAAATTAACAATAATGTCATAAAAAAATTGACATGCATTAATGACTATAATAAAAAGAGAGATTAATAGATCTAATAATACTTCATTATAACAGTGTGATTCTTTAGCTACCATAATCATTGAAAGGTATTTTCATTTCAAGAAGTCAGAATGGATTTATTAATTTTTAATGTGTTAACTAAAGTTGTCAAACTTTAAAATATCATTAATCTTCTTGTTGGCCGCGGATTGGCCACCCCCTGTTCTAACAAATGGATCACAGTATTTGCGAGTTTAAGAATTTATATTCTAAAGATTAATTTTTTTTTTTTTTTTTTTTTTGATAATTTGACATTTTTTAAATAAAAAATTTGGTGTTTCAATAAAATAATCATATTTAGAAGAATCCATTGTTTTTGTCAGCATTCTCTGTTTAAAATTATCTCTACCACAGATTTCTGTATGATGCTTTGTTTCTTTTATCTTAAAAAAGATTCAACTTTAATATGAATATGAACTAGTTCCAAAATAATGGATAATTTACAGAATATTTTTGTCATAATTTCAAAGTTATTTATGTGCATGCGTAGAAAAATTTCTTTGTCTTTACTTTATTTTTAAAGTTGTTTTAATACGCTTCATGTAGAAAATCAAACTGAAATCAGATTCATTCAGAAAGTAAGTTTCCTGGTGGCAGAATGTAATTACCTGAATTGAAAATTATTGAAAGAGATATAGCTGGCTCAGTTATCTCAGCATATGATCTATCAGAATTAAAGCACTTGTCATACTGTGAGAACAAGATCTGTATTACTTGTGTTGAAGAAAGTCACTACCTGAGAATTAGAGCCAGCTTGGTACAGCCGTTTGTACATTATCTTTATTTGAAACATGTTGCTGTTCTATCCATCTGTCACAGCTCTTTTCAGGTGCTGGTACATATTGACAGTCCTTGGAGTAAGTTCGGCTTTATAAACAGGATTGTCAAATACCTCTAAGAGAACCTTAGAAAGCTATAGCTGTGTGCTGATAAAATGCAGTGTCATTTCCCTCATAATTGTTAATCCTTACTGCATGAAATTTTATAGAAACTATGGATTTGGAAACTGCAGAATCAGTAGTTTCCAAAAAACCTTGTCTCCAAACACAAAACCCATCATATACATAGGAGAAACATTGACATTTCAGTAATAGTACCAACTACTGGAAACCAAGCAACAATTGATGAATTGGCACAACAGTGGAATTCTACATAGGGTCATACTGATTGTATTGATAAGAAATTGATATGCATAGTATTCTGGAATCAACTAATTATACAGGATAGCAAAAGTTTACCTTTACTATACCATATTGAATAACTTATAATGAACTGTTTAGAATAGGGGGCATGATATGTCCCATGCTGGTATTATGTTCCTTACATGCCCTCTTATGCAATGGTAAAAACAGCTGCTGGGGAGGTATTCGATCATCTCACTTATATACTTAATTTTTCTCCAAGGACCTGTTCCAACAGCTAAAAAAGTTCCTGGGCAGATTTCCTCATTTATTATGCTGGATAGACAATTGTCACAAGCTAGCTGTACTCTCAGATGGCACATTTTTTTCGAGATTGATGTATAGAAATTAGTCTAGAATATAAGTGCTTCAATTCCAATGGTTCTTAAGCTAAGAAGTATTAGTGTTGTTTTTGTTTCTATACATGTTTCTAGATAATTATGTTTTGTGTTTTCTTATGCCTGTTTAGAAATTTGTTTTTCTGGATAAATATATCAGTTTATCAATAAAAATAGCTTTGGATTTTCTTATGATTTGTCTATATTCATTTAAAGAGATATTGCCCCCCCCCTTTTTTTTTTTTTTTTGTGGGTGTGTGTGTGTGTGAGAGAGAGAGAGAAAAAAATGTGCATGATTTTCTTTATCAAATGACAGTTTTATTGTTAGTTGGTGGTAGCAAAGATATAGCGAAGAATATAATACTTGATGAATGCTCTGGGATGAAATATTTAACTTTATGTGGTTATTAAAAAAAGAAATTCCATTATATATATTGTTAGTTAAAACTGTTACTTATAAGTGATGTATATACTACAGGGGTGAAAATGTTCAGGGGCTACCCCTGATTTCAGGGTTTTTGAAATTTTTACTGTCTTTGAATTTCATGTTAAAATACTTTGCTTTTACAGAAATTTCTCATTTTGAATGTTTAATCTGCCTTATAATGCACTATGAAGTTTGCAAATATCACTTAATATAGGCAACCATATGATATATCATTAATAAATCTCCCCTATCTGCATGCAAAGAACAGTTTTCAGGGTTTTTGCAAGCTGGGTAGTTTCACCCCTGATACTAGTTACCAGTGGCGTATGCAAGGGGGGGGGTTTGGGGGTTTAAACCCCCCCCTTGACAAAATGTATGATAAGAAAAATTAGGCTGTTCCTTACATTTTTTTTTCTCATTTCAGGCGGAAAAAATGTATGGCAAGCGTAGAATATTTTTTTCTATGAAGTGGTTTAAAATTATGACTAACTTTTTTTTTTTCATTACTCTGCGATAAACACTCCTGAAAATAACTAAACCACTTCATTTGCGCGGCGCAAAACATGTTTCCCCTGAAAACAATTCCCTGAAAGGATTTCACATTTACGAGTTCATATTCAAGGACAAGAGGGGTCGACCATATGGGGAAGGGGGTGACCATTGAAGTAGTGACCTTGAAGGAGTGACCCAAACAATACCCCAACAGTAGAAGACATTTTAAATGAACTAGCGAAAAGTTCTCGTCGATTAAACTTCGCTCTGAAAATAAAGGCCAGTATCCACTTGGGCTCAAGATCAACGCTCAAAACGTCATTAATCACACTTCCGACACAAAGAGCCAAATGTCTTGTCATCAGTTGTAGCCCTTTTTTATCAGATTGCGCAGTTACTTCAAAGGAAAGCATGCAAAATTGACAAAGATATCTGCCTCCCGGCCCCTCAATTATCTCAGCTGGGGGTTGGACCAGCTGGGGGTTAGTATGTTCGAGGGCTTTGAGCTGGAGTGAGCTGGGCTGACCACATCAAAGGATTCTGAATAGAAGCCGCCGAATGAGCTATAGTGGAAATCGGACTTAAGAAAATTCAATGAAATATTTTGCGTAAGCATAACTATGTATTGAATTTTATGTTTTGTGTAGCAGTTTGTACAGGCTCTACGTTATTCGTGGCTAATTAAAGATTTTTTAGTTTGATCTTCTAATTGGTGAGTTTATTTTACTATTTTTCATTTTCTTACTCTTATTTTCGGCAAGTAATTATGATATTTTAAAAGATTGTTAAACTTAATTAAAAATAAACTTAATTAAACCTAATTAAACTTAATTAAACCTAATTAAACTTAATTAAATTTAATTAAACTTAATTAAAAATTCTGAAGGACGAACCCCCCCCTTTGAAAAATCCTGGATACGCCACTGCTAGTTACACATTTTTTCAAAAAGTATACTATTATTAATGAAATGAATTGCTTAAATTAGTACCTGTTCTGTAAAATATTTATAAAAATACTAAAATTAATCTATCTATATTTATTAACATAAAATGATTTTACCACTCTTATTATTTTTAGGGAGTATCATCTACATTGTATATTTTGTTATTCATCTAAATACCAATTGCAGTACTGGTGTGACAAGTGTAGCAACAAAATTAAATGTAGCTACTGTAATAACAGGCCTTGCTTCGATGATTGGACTTGCTGGTGTTGCTGCATTTCCTGTAAGTATATAATATTAACTTATGTTATTTTGTGTTAACACTATATAGTTAAAAATAGTGTTGAAAATAATAAGTAAATAAAATAAATGCGTGATAAATAAAAAATTTGAATAAGTAAAATTTACTGACATGCATTAAGGGCAATTGGGAACACAATAGGAAGCCACACACTCAGTTTGACAATTATTATACCTACACTTCCATGTGTCCCACCAGAATAATATCAGTTATTGTGTGTGGTTATTGGAATGTAGGCTGACTTGCATCTCAGAGTAATATTAAGGCAAATTAAAAATCTCACTAATAAAGCTCTAGATTAGCGGTTGCCAGTCGCCAACTGGCGACCATTACATTGAAAATGGCTACCAAAAAATCAAACCCTAGTTGCCAAAAGTGGCGACCTCCCGCTTGCGTCACTCGAAAAACTGCCGTTTTTCATGATACAGCATAAATGTTTTTGTTTATTAAAAATAGTAGAAATAATTTCTGTTAAGCTATCGTGGATATTGCTGTTTACATATATTCTAAAGATGATCCAATGGTAAGATTTATATTGTATATATGTAATATATTTAAAAAATTTTCATATACATACAGTTAACTCTCTAAAATCCCTATCACACTCACCATGTACATAAACATTTTCTATTATTGATTTGTTGATTAGTGGATTATAAAAATTCAATAGCTGGTTTAGAAGATAAAGCAATTATAAACTTTGTGTCTCTTGCTTTCAATCTCTAATCACTCAGTTTATTAAGGATGAGGGAACCATAAATAGAATTATGTTGTCAGTGAAAAATAAATCAGATACTGAATCAAAGGAAGTAGGAGAAAGGCAACTTAGTTTTCATGAGGGCAGTGGCGCACCCAGAATTTCTGTCTGGAGGGGGCTGAAGAATAATCGGGTCATGTAGTACAGTAAATAGGTTTATGGGCATATACGCACACATACATACAGTAAAGAATCTGCTTTAAATATTTCTTTTGAAATAAGTAAACGAATGAATGAAATTGAATTTAAGTTGAATAGCTCAATCGATAAATTTATATCAGTATATAATAAGCTAAGTTACAGTAGTTCGGTCAGTTGGAATTGACACTGAGCTTGTAAACATTAAAGTTATCTGTTCATCTATGATAAATTAAAAAATATCGTGTACAATATGACAAGCTAGTGAACACAAAATTCATCCGAAATGAAATGCCTTCCCCCATATTTCCATTTAAAATAAAATTTGATCAAATTAAGTAATTAATGTAATTAAGTAAGTCACGTAAGTAATTAAGAAATTATAATAATTATAGCCAAATAAAAGCTACAGTTGTAATATGTAGGAATTATAACAGGATTTCAGTGTAAATTTTCACATTGCTATTTTCATTTAATTATCTGGAGTATTGGGGCGATGCTTCTAGGTTCGGTTGACAGAAACAAGTCGGACGTGTAGTCTTCGTGGGTGTTAGTCAACACAGCAAGCAGGGGGCAGAACCTCTTAATATCCTAAAATGTTAATTATATTCTAATATATATTACTTAGAATTTTAATTTGTTCAGTTAGCAAATATTTCAAGTGTTACCTCTCTGAGTTCATTACAGGATACTGTATTCCGGTATAATATTTATATATATTGTGAAATTTGAATTTTTATAACAGGAAAAAATTGCATTATCCAAAAATGAAGCTTAGATCTCAGTGCCATGAGAGGCAAAAATGAAAACTGTGCATGGACCCTACTGATAAAAATAAATAAGTGACCCCATCCTCAGAAGCATCTGTAAAATATCTTAATTTTCCTATTTTGAACAGTAAACTATGCCTTTTGGCATTCCTCTAAATCGTTATATTTTTACAGAAATAATTTTGCGTATTTGAGATTAAACCAAATAAATTTTATCTTCAATTGATGTGAAATTTCACTAGCATGTATGTGTGCTAGTGGCATATAAAAGGTTTAACGAATATGCAAATTTCATTTTTAATTTAAAATATTGTTTTAGAGGAACGACTAAGAGCAGGGCTGATCTTTTATTTTATATCAAACGAGAATTTTTATTTGCCGATGCGAATGTGTTAATTTTGCCCAAGGACAAAACAGACTTTCACAAAGATGCTATAAATACTCACGAATTAAAATATAAAATTTTATGAGCCTGGTATCCCATTTTTCTGACAAATACATTCCTGCTTACTTCCACATCAGATTGCTTCTCCTGATTGACTTTTTTGGTACTCCCTCGATTTCATAGTAACAGTATATGCTTTAGGGCCTTAGAAGCCGATTCCTAAAAATTGTAATGGAATGTCTGGGGTATCTTTCAACTAAAAAACAAAGAACTAGTTCACTGTTTTTGTGTTTGAATGTAAGAATTTAAAAAAATTAAGGTTTAATTTATAAACTTTATTTTTGCTTACAATATCTGTGTTTGAATAATATTTTCTCATGCATGATTTTTTACCATGTCAGCTGGTTCTGGAGGGGGCTTCAGCCCCCTAAGCCCCCTCCGTGGGTGCGCCACTGCATGAGGGGCTTTCTTGTTGAGAAAAATATTTAAACTTTCTTGTGATACAGTAACTGGCCAAGAATTATTGACTTTATATGTATAGTAGACAACCTTTATGATGCAATTTCCTATATAACACACAACTTCTTGGATATAAACAGTGAATTTTGCAGTTAGAAACACTTTGTAAAAAACTGTTACTCTGTTTAGAAGTGTGATACATTCAGATATGTTATTTTTCAGCCTTTTTAAGCTTGAAAATTATTATTCTTGGGATCAATGCAAATCTGCATTAAAACTTTTTAGACATGTGTAGGGGTGGGGGGGCAGCCTGAATTTGTGCAATATATATTAGCAATTTCTATGTGATTGGCTTTCAAGAAATGTCAAATTCAAACTTGGAGAAAATAAAAAAGAAATAGCACTTCAACTGCATTTTCCTAATGAACTTGAACTACATTATTTTGCTAATTAATTACCCCAGGAAACAATGCTTCTATAAAATAAACTTATTTTCAAGTATATGTAATAAGTTTGTCTGTTTTTTAAGCACTTACAACTATTTTAATTATAATTAATATGATATTCAATATAAGATTTATTGTTCTGATTTTGTTTATTGTGTGTATATGTATGCAGTCAGATTTAACATTTTTATTATTAAAAAATTTATATTGTGTCAGTTGCCTGATACCACTTTTGAGGGGTGGGAGGGGGGGTGTGTGAAAAGTTCAGCCTTTTTTTCTGTAAGCTTGTACCATGTCTGTACATTTGTTTTTCCTTATCTGCTTAATTAAGAGCTTTTTATTGAAAAAATTGCTATCATTACTTTTTTTTTCTTTTAAGTGAGTAATATAATGAATGATTTTGTACTGGCATATATGGACTATGTTTATATATAAAAATAAATTTAACAATGAAAGTTATTATCCACCCAATTTCTGTTCCAAGGAATGTAACTTGAAAATATCCTACTCTATTATAATGTTTCAAACATATTTGGTCATGTTTACAAGGTTAAGTTTAATGATGCATGAAATGTGATCTATATAATGCTAAATTCTATATAACACAAAGCCTTGTGTTTTTAGGTTTGTTTTATAAAGATCTTGTGCTGTACATAAAAAAAAAAAAAAAAAAGAAAAAAAAAAAAAAATGAATAATCTTACAAAACTACTGTTCATGAGCTGTTTAAAAAATCTAAGAAATTTGCAACTGGAATAAAATTTATAAAAAATTTTCATCAAATTAAAGTCCTTAATTTAAATATTTGCACTGTTATTATATATTTTTTTTCTAGCACTAAATTTATAACATAATGTATAGGTTGTTTCATAGTGATTTTCTACTCAAAGTTTTTAAATGTAAAGGGAAAAAAAAGTATCCCGAAGATTCAGATATTGGCAAAGCCCTTCATCCCAAACTGGGAAGATATTTGATTATGTACTGCATAATCTATTAAAATTTGATTTTCCTTTCTTAAAGAATGATGATAATTTATGAGTTTTGAATGTATTTTTTGTAATTTTAATGTTTATGAAAATTAATTTTCTTTTCTTTACTAGACAACTTTTAAAACTTACTTAGATTTTAGAATTATTTTCCTATTTGTTATATTGAGAAGCAACATTATTTTTAGAGTTTATGCATTACTTTCTCCCTGAAATGAATACTTTTGGCATCCACTTTACTTAGTTCATTAAGGATTTGTTTCTTTTGCTTATAGAAAATGCGCTACAAAAACAAAATTTTAAAAGTATGTTTCTGAGTTTATAGATTTATTTATAGTTTATCTTTCAGATATTAGTGATAAACAAAATAGGTCTTTTGGTACACCTGCAGTATACAGCATGGAATTGTGTCAGGAAATTAGTTATTTAGATTTGACAATTAACTTCCAATTATAAAAAGAAAAAACACCACAAGTAAAAGAAAATTTATGATGTATAATGAAAATTCTGGAATAGAAATCTTCACTAATAAAAAATGCCTTTGTAGTATTATTTTTTTTTTTTTTTTTTTTTTATGTTTCTGATATGTATTTGTTCGTTTTTTTTTTAATAGATTGAAGATTAAAATAAATATTTATTACTCTAATATAATAAATTTTGTCATCAAAATTCTAGTATTTCATTTCAATGTCTTGTCTTTCCATACAGTTTCAGCTTTTTTGTATTTTTGCTAATCTCATCCCTGTAAATAAATTCACATAACATTTAAAAAATTATAAATATATTGCACTTTTTTGGATATAAACAAACAAACATTCTTTTATATTTTCATAAGAAGTATAAAGGAATCAGCCTGTAAGTCAGTCTTAATTGTCTAATCTTTAGTAAGTACTGTTTAGTGTTTTAAAACCATTGGCTAATCAGGGTTTAAAGCTTTTGGATTTTCCAAGATATTTTTATGCATTTTAAATTCTAATTATTATTGAATCTTGAATGAAGATTATTTTAAAACTTTATTTTTCAAATTAACTGAAAAATTAAATTTGTTTAATTGATTTAAAATATTTACTTATTGATTTTTAATATTTATTTAAAATCAGAACCATTCTCATTCTATAAATCTGATTAATAAGGGTTGCTTTGACAAACAACCAGTTATCTAAAATAGTCTTGTCTCAATTACCAACAATCCTATCCAACAAATTTTTTAAAAGCTCTCTTTCAAAGTAAAATTAGTATAAAATGGCTCTTAAACAAAACATGTTGGTTAGAATACTCTATTTAATGAAATTTGCTTTCAATCGAACTTTTTTCAGCTTGATATTATTTTTAAAAAAATAATTAAAACGAGACATTTCCCCATTGAATAACATTGCGGAAGCTGGAGCAAAGGAAGTATTGTACGCTGGTGCCATCTGTAAACATTATAAAACAACATCACAAAATTTCAGTGTTACCTTCTTCTCCTGTCTTTATCTCCGTGAAAGAAACCTTTAAAACTGATGTTTATATTTACTACTGGAATTACAGGTTAAATGGTTGAGTCATTGGGTGAGTTTTACATGGATACCCCTAGTATTTGGGACAGTCAGTGATGGGGTGCGCCACCTGTCTTTCCCACTAAAAATGTCTATTGGTGATTGTCTAGGATTCAGCACTAGGAATTATATTTTTTTTGGAAGACTATCTCAATGTTTGTCATTAGTATTGCTCAGCAGTAAAACTTCGACAATATTTTCCTAACATAGTTTAAAAAATAACAGTACAGGAATACCCAGCAACGTGCTATCCTAATAGTAATATTTTGCTCTATGCTCCATGGTTCGCTACTGATACGATATACAATACAATGTTTTCTTTGTGTCTCATTCTCTTGTTTATGTTTATATTTTATCGTCAAAGTCGGCAGTTCGTATTCGCTTGTTTAATTCTGATTTTGAGGATTTGAACTGTGAAGAACTAGCAGATAATCTGCACTACCGTATATTCCGTAGGTGAAAAAATTTGCTTTTTTGACTGACTATACACCCAAAATTACAGTATGTATATATATATTCCTTTAAGAACGGGAATAGCAATACTTTTTAATATCAGACAAGTCATCAGATAATGATAAAGGAAGAGGGGAAAATTAATGTTGAAATCTAATGTAAAAAAAAAAAGAAAAGAAATTAATCTGAAAATCATAAGAAACAAATTGAACTGCTTAAATTTAGTGTGATTTGTAGATATTAAAGTCAGGGGTGGCGCCAGCTAGGGGGCCGGGGGGGCACAGGCCCCCCCATCGGGGAGTCTGTGACCCCCCATCGGGGCATACTCCTAAAATTTCTCGGGGGGGGGAAAAATACAAAATTTTCAGTTTTTCTACTTTTGGCAGCATTTTCTTCCCTTGTACAAATTTGGAGCATTCCAGTTTCTTCATTTTGTATTCAATAGAAGAAAGTATTGGATTCGTAAAAATTTTCAGCTTCCAGTTTTCCATGAATATACACGTTTTGAGAGGTCTATAACATGTTTTGACCACGATATTTTCAGAAAATGTCTGTCTGTGGCATGATGATCTCAAAAACCACGAGGAGTACTAACAAATGGAATGGTACAAATATTAACAGTAATATTATTAACAGCATTGCAGTTTTTGATAAATACTTATATAATAAACTCTCTGTATGTAGTGCCCCCCTGTCGGGGAGGTGGTGTCCCCCCGTCGGGGAATTTCTGGTGCCATTACTGATTAAAGCTATAATAAAAGATGGTTGAATTTTGGAGATAAATTGAAATTATGAATGCTTCAAATAAGAGTGTATATTCATCATTTGTTCTTTTTACAGAACATTAAAATATATATATATATTTTAATTCCTATTAAAATTCAGATGTTATACATTAATAAAGAATTATATTTAAAAGTTAACATTTGTGCATAACACATTGATAGCTTTTAATGGGAAAATCTCAAACATGCATTTTCATGTTCATCAATGAGATTGCATTTAAAAAAATCAACCTCATCTGAAATAATATTTATTTCAACCTAAGATTTTTCTATGGTGACTGCACAAAATAAATAAATAAATAAATAATAATAATAAAATAATAAATAAAACATTACCCTCCCCCCCTTATACACATTTCTTGTTAAAAGCAAGTTGGTTACATTTGCTACATACAGTACGAAGCTGAAAATCCAGACTCCAGAAATCCGGGCAATTTCGGCTGCATTAATCATCATCATCAACAGCGATTTTTATTATTATTTTTTTTTTAAGTATAAAAATCTAAAAAAAAAGAACTTAAAATGTATTTCATTTCTTATTAATCTTCAAAACCCGCATTTGTAAAGTCTGAAAGAGGAGGGGAAAGAAAATTGTGATATTAACAATTCTTAAACATTTATCTACTTGAGAGCTAAATTCTACTCGTATATTCTATTTCAATTAGGCCAAACTTTTAATTAAAAAAAATAAAAAATCGCGGAAATGTTTTTAAAATGGTATGTTTTTCTTATTTAATTTATTTTCTTCTATTGTAACTTGTACTAATTTCTGTGTGCAAATATTTCAATAAATCTTGTTTTTTAAGTTTAATTTTTATTATTTATTTATTGTTAAAGTTGATAATATATATACAGAATATGTTTAAAAACCGTAATATATTATTTTGTATTTGAATTTGTGTATTATCCAAATACTTAAACCAAAACATATTTTTAGGCATGACCAAAAATCCAGAAAATCCGGAATCAATGCGGTTCCGACGATTCCAGATTTTCGGCTTCATACTGTATTATATATATATATGTATATATTTTTCATTTATAAAAATGGTCATTTAAATTAGTGTACTTTTAGTAATTTAAAAACAAATTCTAGTTGATCTTTATCAATTCATTTATATAATTAATTATTATTTAATACATTTATTTAGTTAAATCGAACTAACATTTTGCAGTATTATAAAAACAGATAGGATAGTACTTTTACTTAAAAAAAAAAGAAAAATATTTTATTAGCTGATTCTTTTTAATGCAATTTTAATGATTATGATGATGACAATGCATGTTAGATATTTTCTTATTAAAAACATCCAATATGTTATACACAAATGTTACTTTTAAAGTTACATCATTGTTTCTCTACCCCATCTGGGTTAAATAAAATAAAAGAATATAAAAGTGTTTTTTTTTTTTTTTTTTTAGTTCTGTATAGAACACTAATAATGAATGCACCCTCATGTTTGAAGCATTCAAATACAATTTCCAATCAATTTCAACCAACTTATCTCTAAATTTAACCTCATCTTTTTATGACCTTAATATCTATAATCCACATTAAATTTAAGCAATCTAATTTCTTATGACTTTCAGATTAATTTCAAAAGCTGAGTTTTATTTAATATATATATATATATATATTTATTATTATTGTTTTACATTACTTAATTTTTTTTTTTTTTTCTTGCTTTATCGTTATCAGATAGTCTGATAGCTTGTTCATTTTAATTAAAAATATATTGCTACTTCCACTCTCAAAAGAAAAAATATGCATTCAATTTCTGTTTTATGTTTATAATTCATAAAATCATCAGTAGATGGCAACACCAATCATAAATTTATTTTCTCAAATTTAGATTGTTATACATGATTTTACTCTTAAATTAGTATAAATCCTATGTTTTTACAGATAAAATAAAACTAAAAAGTCTGACAATCTTACATATTTTAATCTTAACCCGTTAGTAGTCGCTAGTTGGTCGATTTGCCGCCCATCCTTCAGTTTTTCCAGATTTTTTTGTTCAATAGCCACCAAAAATTTTTAGAAGTGGCATTTGTAGAGGTGCCAATTATTACGATTTGTCCGTAATTATTACGGATTTACGGCAATAATTACGGCATTACGGACAACATATAAAAATTACGGATTATATGCTTTTTAAAAAGTCGCGGATATCGTTCATTAAAAAAAAAGAAACTCCACTAACAATCGATGATCAAACGCACAATGGAAGCATTCCAATTCATAATCTTTCTCCATCCACAACATAAATGTCAATATTCATTTTGAACTTGCTTTATAAGATTCTAGAAACTATAAAGAAATAGAATTACACAATATTTCTTGCTGATGTAATTATTTTTTTACCCCCCCTCCCTCTTTTCTTATCTCCAACCAGCCATAGTTGATTAAAAGCTCTGCAAAAGCCTTTAGCTTCCCAGTTTTTCTCCATCAACAACATAAATGTCAATATTCATTTTAAAATTGCTTTATTAGATTCTAGAACCTATAAAGAAGTAGAATTGTTTCATTTCTCATTTATCTAATTAATTATATTTTGACCGCCCCTCTCCGTTTCCCAGCTAGTGATCAGGGATTACTTCTAGAACCAAAAAAGTGATAGAAGTGCTCAATATTTCTCACATATGTAATTATTTTTAGGCTTTATTACTGAAGTTGATGAATCTATTTGTTTTTCCTTAATAAATTTAAAATACATACTATACTATCAAACAAAAGATATGTTAGGTTTTATGCAAGATACATAAAGAAAAAAAAAAAAAAAAAAAAAAAAAAAGAGAGAGGGAGAGATCCAAATGTTTTTTCCCCCATCAAAGCAGGTTAAAAAAAAACTTTCATTTTGTAAGAAGATAAAGAAATACATATTTATTTACTTTTGTTTTAGAAATTTTTCTAATTTTTTAATTAAATATATTATATATTTGCTTACGAAACAGTGCAATTCATTATTGTATGTGGGCTTTTGCATAAAAATTATTCCGTGACACGGTTCACTTCTCCACGTTGCACAAGTATATAACTCTGATTACTGATAGTTCTTATTGAAAATTGGCACCTCTACATTTGATATACATAAAACACGAATAAATTCAAAGAAACGTCGATCACATCACTTCTTAAAATTATTGGTGACAGTTAAATAAAAAGTGCGCAATCTGTAATAGGTGGCGCTGTCTATAGCGACTACTAATGGGTTAAAAGTATTAACTCCTACAAATTCAATAAAAAAAATAATAAAATAATAATAATAATAAAATTAATTTTTATGTGTGGGATGAAAAAAATGAATACACATTTTAAATATGAAACTTAAAATTACTTTAATTATGAGCTAAATATTTTATTATGAATTAAAATTGTTTATATAATGAATTTTTGAAATAGCTGGTAAAAGATTTTGATCATTAACCTTTTTATGAAAATGATCTATAATACTAAAATTGTATATAGGAAAATATTTGCAAATGTTTTCATTAAAATTCAGAGAAAAAGAATCATTCAAAGAGTATTTATTCTCTGCATCACCCGGCACTTCATCTATAGACTAAGTATGCCCTGCCATTAAGTCCTACTGCATAAGTACAGAAGACTGGCAGGCCATTAATATGGACCCAGATGCCAGGTCTCTAACTGTGGCCTAATTGTTTTTATATTTTGCAGATGACGACAGTCTTTTGGACTCACCTTGTGTTTGCTGGCATCTATTTTTCAGGAAGTGCTTTCTATTTCACACTTATCACCGTCGTAACATTTAAGACAGAAGGAAAGTCAAGAATGTTCAAATACAGATTTATGCTTTCAGCTTTAATTTTAGTTTTTTTATTTTTTAGTATCCTTTTCAAAAGCTCTATATAAATATTGAGAATGTACATTTTTCTCATTCATATGAATTATTTTAGTTTATAATTATTATTTATTTATTTATGCATTCACATACTTGCCAACTCTCCCTTATTTCAAGGGAGACTACCTTATTTTGGAGACGTCTTCATCTCCCTTATTCTGAACATTTTAAAGTTATATCTACAATTTATTCAAAACTTCAACAAATCTTCAATTTTTTAAGCAAAATTTTTACTTTTGTTAAAAAAAAAAAAAAAAAAAAAAAAAAAAAACTTTTATGCATCTCAATTGATAGCACTATTTTTAATTAATAATTACTAGATTTTTACTTAATAATTAATTTTAACTTATGCATATAGATTTTTGATAATTATGGATTAAACTATTATATGCTGTCATATGTCAAGAACCCATCAATTTTGTCTAGGTCTAAAAGTGACACTTATAAAATCTCCAAATATTTTTATCTTTCAGTGTTGGCAGGTATGCATTCACTTTTTTATTAGTGGGGGGGGGGGGGACTTAAAAAAAAGGGTATATATTCTTGAACTTTTTTGTATTTTTCAAAATTTTAATTTTTCTGTGTAATTTCCAATAATTTATACTTTCTGCACAATCTAAAAAATATCATAATATTTTTTGAGTGAGTTCTTATGTGAT
This sequence comes from Salticus scenicus, assembly GCA_963930645.1. Taxonomy (NCBI): domain Eukaryota; kingdom Metazoa; phylum Arthropoda; class Arachnida; order Araneae; family Salticidae; genus Salticus; species Salticus scenicus. The sequence continues at coordinate 212,713,064 of OZ005651.1, read as the reverse complement.
TTAATAGTAGAGCAGAAGTTGAATAATTCTTTACTCTCAACAGTAGGGGAGCGTAGGGCAGGTTGTAACAGTTTTTGGAAAATTTAGTATATTTTGAAATGTATTTACATTTTCCTGTTTATAATTGCCGTTTCTCATAACATGCATATTCATCTATCATATTCATAAAAAACTTTTGTTAATTTTGCTAATTTTAGCACAAAAAATATTTTTTCAAAATTATTTGCCTGTTACAATTTGCTCCGGATTTGGGGCAAATTGTAACGGATACAAAGAGAACCTAATAATAAAAACGAAAAATTTCAAAATATTTTTTGTTATCAATCATTTATTAATTTAATAAAAGAGGCAATTAATAACTAATATTAAATTATAACCTTCTTGGTATAGTAACAATGAATTATATCAAATGGATTATTGTAAAATTAAGAGAAAATTAAAGATAAAATCAACATAGAAGTCAATCTTAGTCAAAGTTTAAATTAATTCAAGCAAATTATATTTTGTTCCCTCTTATGCATTTAATATGTGTACAGATTTTGCCCATTTGCATTATACCCATTCTTATGCCACAGAGAGCGTTTAGCAGAGCTTGAATTCTCCACCCTTTTTTGAGAACACTCTCAATGATGAGAAGTTTCTGCTTTTTTTCTACCACTATTTTTATGCAATGTTCTCTAATTCACAATTAAATCATGATTCTAATTTGTGGTTAAATAATCATGGTACTATAATATAAAAACACAGAAAATATTTCTGTATAAATATAGTATTGGCAAAGAAGCTAAAAATTTTTCATTTCTGAAAGTTTCTTGAAAATGGTCTGAGACTTCAAGCTCTGGCTATAGGGATCTCCACAGGCCACTCCTCTAACATGTTACAACTTGCCCCAAAATTTTGTTTCAACTTGCCCCATCGTATGATTTTGGATATTTTGTTTATTTATAAAAATATATAATGATTTATAAAAAAATTAAACATTCATTTTATAACGCAATACACAGACTAAATAAATAGCTATAAACATTTCGTTAAACTATAAATTAGTATACATTTAATCAAAATTTACAAAATATTTTTTTTCCCACTAACTAGCTAAAATGAAGCATGTAACCTCTCATTAACCATTTTGTGGAGCACAGATTGTGCTTACATTATAAAGTGTGTCATAAGAATTATGTTTATAAAAATATTTAATCACAAATGTTACAAACTATTTTGTAAATTGTGTGTTACTTCGTGCCCTTGTGACAACTAGCCCCACGCTCCCCTACATACTTGAAAGTATCATTAGATTAAAACAAATTTATGGAAAGCATGCCATAGGTATTTATGAGGATCAAATGTACTTCATTTCAACCTTATTACACAGTATTAAACAATCCATGAAGCTGGTATGTTCAAACAACTAAAATATATAAGTTATGTTGGGTAAATTTTGGATTTAAAAACAATAAATTTTGTTATATTATATTTTAAGTAGATTCAAAGAATAAAGACAAGATGGGTGTATATAAAATGAAATCAAAATTTCTTTACTTTTTCTTCTTCTTCTTCTAGTGTATTTTTTTTTTTTTTCAACCAATGTAAAAATTTCATTTTAAATCTAGTTTACATTTTTGATTTGCTATAAGTAATTTTTTTTTTTTTTTACTTTTAAAAATATTGCTATTAAAACAATATAAAATTATTTAAAAATGTTTTATTTTACCAATAATACTCAGAATGTGAGGATTCTATGTCCCTCATTATTATTAGAAGCTTTTTATTAAAATTTGATTTTGTCATTGCATCTTCGTGTCATGCTAATAAACAAGGCGTCTCCACTTTAAAGTAAATGTAAGCAACTCTTTATGCTGCTTGTCGGCTCAGTTGGTTAGAGCATCATGTTGATATCATGATGGTTGTGAGTTTGATTCTCAAAAGGTTGATATGTTTATTGTTACAGGTAATTAATAGAACTGCTGTCGATTGATAAAAGAAAATTTATCTTTTTCTACACAGTATCCAAAGAATTTTTGAAGAAGCTTTTTTAAAGTCACTAAAAAGCACAAAATAAAAAGTTAAGTAAAAAATAATAAATAAATAGTGAAAAAATAATAAATATTTTTTTAGAAGTTTTTTTTTTATTGAAATTGGATTTTTGTTATTGTGTCTGTGTCATGCTGAAAAACAAGGTACCTCTACTTTAAATGTAAGGAGCTGTTTTCTCTGCTGGTTAACATAGTGTGTTAGAGCACCATGTTAATAGCACGATGGTCATGGGTTTGATCCTCAACGTCCGATGTGTTACTTTTCTACAGCCAATTTATAGAAAATCAGTCAATTGATGAGAGAAAGTCTTTCATTGTCTATACAGTATTCTAAGAAATTTTGATTAGTTTTTTAAGAAGAAGCTTTTTTTTTTTCACAAAAAATGCACAAAATAAAAAATTAAGTAAAAAAAAAAAAAAAAAAAAAATTAACACGGGAAGCTTTTATTGTGGAGCCCTAAAAAGTATAAAATAAAAATTTATTCTTGCAAAGACATGCTATAAAAAAATAAAAGTTTCAACAACAAGAAAATTTTAAAGAAAAATATAGAGATGAAAAATTTTAAAACACATACGAGAACAATGTTCTTTGACTTTTCTTGATGGTTGTTTGACTTTTGGTTTGAGTGTCATGCTGATAACAGGATGGTCGAGGGTTAGATCCAGACTCAGATAAAATGAAAAACTTTCCGCGAACACAAAATCTAAAGCAAAAATTTTCTGCAAGAAAAAAAAAAAAAAAAAAACTCTTTTGACAGTTGAGAACCGAGTTGCCTGTGATACATAAATC